>JASDQU010589523.1:45943-65028 GCA_032191745.1 Picea mariana
TCAGCACGTTCTTCTGTGCTTCTTTGTGATTGTGGGTTCTACACTTATGGGGTTGTCTGAAGCCCTACACATCCTCCAGGTGGATACTAGTGGACTCTCACCTGATCCAACTGGCTTATTTTGTATGTTTTCATGTCAGCACATCTTGTTTTACTTCCAGGACCATTTTGGGGCCCTAAACATTGTTTTTTTGGCTCGCCAAAATCAAACAATAAAAGGAGTTAGAGTTTGATGGTGGAATGTTTAGTTCTCTAAAATAATTTTCCAACAGGCTATCACGCGCCTAAAACGGAGGTCGTATGCAAAAGTTACGACCCCGGGAAGTTGAGGTACCAACTTACCCATAGAGGCCCACATGACTTTTGGTGTTTCACCTTCTAGGGTTACATGTCTAGGGTTTTGGCATTCACGAGTAATATCAAAAAGGCCTTTGGAGCCTCATTGTAATCATTCTTCTTAGACGGATGCACGTAGCAGCCACATCTCTTCTCAGAGATAGCTACCACCATTCGAGCAAGTGCATCGGTTCTACAGTTTTATAGTTTCAGCTTATTTCATTTATTTAATAGAAGATATTGTTCATTGGATATTTGTGTTATTTTCCATATCTATGTGTTTATGGTATTCAGTTTGTAATCAGTTCGTTCTGCCACTAAATCCGGATTAGATTTATTATAGCTATGTTGAACATAAGGAAGGCTCTCATCCCATGTGCATGGATGTTTGGAATTGTACATCTTTGGGATATGGAAAACCATCATGTTGACTACCTATGTTTTTCCATTAGTTTATGGGTGGAAGGAAGTCGATTTGGTCAGCTTGGTGTCCATCATTGATCAAAGGATAGATCAAAAAGTACTCATGAACCTACTATATTGATCTGAAACAATGGTTCATGGGAGCCCAAAATGAACCCAAACACGTTCAAAGAATAGCTTAGTGGCGGCCTCAATTGTGATTCTCTTCTTGAAAGGTGCCAAAACTGCCATCTTAGAGAATTGATCAACAACCACAAAGACACAGTCATTCCCATGCTTGGTTGAAGGCATACCAAACATGTAATCCATGGATATGGACTCCCAAGTCCTATCGAGAGTAGGTAGAGGGGTGTATAGTCTCTGTTTCTTTATGGCGGGTTTGGAAATGGCACCGGAAGTGCAGGATCTGATGTACCTGCAGACAACTTGTCAAAGATTCAACCAATACAAATTATTTTGCAGTACTACCACTGTTTTCTCCACACCAAAGTGTCATGTCGCCCGACTGTAATGATTTTCCCAAATAATATTTGCACGCTTGCTTGAAGGAACACAGAGATGGATTAGATGGAATAAACATCCATCCTGGAGATGAAAGTTTGAAACTAGTTTGCATGTGCTCAATATCTGATAGGGAGCAACAAAGTTAGAGTCACTATTGTATAATTGTGGCCACTCAGACATCTCATGCCCATAAGAGTTAAGAACTATGGTGCTACCCTTCTTGTACTTGTGTTGTTGCAGGGTGCCCAAGACATAATGAATGTGCTTCAAATGTTCCTCCTAGGTTTTGATAAAGATGAGGATGTCATCGAGATATATGACCATAAAGGAATATGTGAATGGTGCAATATAACATCCATCATCTGCATGAATGTGGCTGGTGTTGACTCGCAAACTCGCCACTAGCCTGAAAATTGTCGCAAGGCATATTTAATTTTTTTATTAATAAATGTAACTATTAGGTGGGACCCCTAGCAAGATAAAGAAAAAATGAAAATGTGTTGATTTGCATATGATCTTGAAGGTTAATGCAATCATTCAGTTTTTTTTTATTAGTCAAAGCATATCACTACATGCATGATCATATGATTGTCAAGGTCATGGTGGTTGAAAAAAAATAGAAATGTTTGGCCTTACTTTGCTTTCATTAGGTTATAATGGTCGTCCATAGAATATACATATGCTAATGGTTATGGTTTTTCTTGTTTACATTATTTAAAAGTTGGTTTCATGTGAAAAAACATTTATCATGGCATATACAAAGTCTTATTGCAAGTTCAACTATATTACAACATTCGACATGCAATAGTATTCAAACTATATGACACAACTTTGCATGTTAAATGAATATTATCGAGCTCATATATAAACCACTTAATTATTTTGGAAGAGTGGCGACTGTGATTATATTGGCAAAGTTATATTATGGCACGACACACATGGTATATTGGAATGTTGGTTGATTGTGTTGTTTAATTGGCATCATTTCAACATAAACGAATTTTGGTTTGAATGTGATGGAACTTGGCCATAAGTTTTGAGCCACGAGCTTGTGGGAATTTATGCCAGCTGACATGGTGTGTGGTCCCTTTCCCGAGAGGCGTGTTGTGATTAGTTGTTGTGTTAGTTGTATTGGAAATTCTTGTTGACATGGCAGAATTATTACTGCTCGAATGTAATGTAAATGTAATGGTGATTGACATGCAATCAATGCACCACTACGCGGGTTTTTTCACCCGCATTTCACTTAGCTTTTAGCATTGTTCACCCAAGTCTTTGGTTTTCTCTACTATGGTAACAAATTGGTTCACAGATCTTGAACCTTGGTAGTTTTGGGTAATGGATTCCCTTCAATCCTGGTCTATAAGGCACCATTTTGCAAAGGTATGAGGTTTCAGTTCGTTTTACATATAGTACAACAAAATTTGTCGTAAAATGGTTGTTTTTGGCTCTGGTTTGGCATCATTGTTGCATAAATGTTGTAGTTCCCCTCTTATCATTTTATTGTAAATAAATAAAAGAGTTTTGAGTTGCACTCACTTCATTCATCCTCCCACTTTTCATTTTGTTTTGTGATAAAACAAAATTTGGTTACAGTCTTTGTCGACATTTGAGGTTTGAACTCGAAACCTTTGAAACATGCTGAGAAATACCCATCGTTCTTACACAGCACTAGCATGTCTGTTCTGTTCAAAAATATTTGTAATATGTCTTGAGCTTAACATCCATTGCACCAAAATCATTTTTGGTTTCAACTTCTCTAATTATATAGGTGTCCTCTCTTTCCCATAGAAAGATAACTAGTTCAATCATGCCTCTTTGTTTTATCCTTGGGTATTACCCAGGTTTCAGTTTGAACCAGAACATGATCTTTGAAATTATAATACGATGGGGATAAATATTTAAAGGCCAGTTCGAAATTTAGTTTGAGTTGTTGCATGTGGTTGGTGACACAATACCCTGTCTCATTTCCTAGCTCGTGGGTTCTAGGTTTCGTAACCTAGTTCGATTCTTCAAGAAAAATTTAAAAGAAAAGGCTCAAGTTATGAACCTGACCTCTCTACAACATATTTCGAAGTCATTTGTTCTACCTGCCAGTGAATATATCCCAGCTGTTGGTTTCAAAATGTTAGGGACCTAACCCCTCACGTAGGTAGAATAATATATTTCAATGTAATAAAGGTCAACATTAATAAGGCCTAGCAATAAGGAAGAATAAGTCCAATGTAATAAGACCTAATAGAAGCTTCTGCTTCTAGAAGGATCTTCCTCTAGATCGTTCTCTTGATAGACATATTTAGTATAAATAGGAGTCGAGGGTATGAGAACTGTGGTCTTGGATATTATTGTAATAGAGCTCTGCTCTGCTGGAGGTTGCCCCCTCGAAGAGGCAAGTGAACAATGCTCTTAGTAATCGAAGTTCTCTTTCTCGTGTTCTTCTGGTATCATTTTGGTATTATTGTGGTGTTGTTCTGATTATATTGTTGTTCATATGCCATTTCTAGTTATTTATTTTTGTTCTGCATACTTTTTTATATCTGGAATATTACAAGTGGTATCATAGCACCTTCCTCGACAAAAAATTGTGGGTTAATTTTTTTCAAGGTAGAGACGTATTCCGGCGTCTTTAAGATACATAGATTTGTTGTTAAGCGCATAAAACCACGGTCGAGGATTCATACATGCAGGAAATACAAGTGGTACTTAAGCGCACATATGTTGGCCACCCTTGTAACCCCTGTTGGTACCCCTTCGAGTGGTAGCGCATCAGACAACACATGTGTACGAATCAGCCTAGATCTCCTGAATCCCCCCATAGATAATTTGATCGACCGCCTGACTGCTATAGTGCCACCGAGAATAGAACTCGGGAAGAAACTCTCTAGTATTTAGGTAGTCAGGTAGTACGACTAAGGGAACGGTCTAGCCTCCTTAGTTGGTGCCTTTAGATATTGGGTCGAGTACTACTGTTGGACCCCGCACGTATATCAGAGAGCTATAGCACAGGGAAAACCCTTGTTTGTAGAACCCTTGAATACCTAACCCTTGAGATGGAAACGAAAATAGAACAGACAAGATCTATTGTGGCTCAACTGTGTCTCCTGCATTCATGTTGCGAAATTACTACACATTTCTTCCTGATAAGCATTTGGACATTTCATCACTGCAGTATTCTTCAAATTAGAGTGTAACTCCGTAGGAGTAAAAAAAAAGAAAAAGAGTCTTGGCACCATTATTTGATACCTATTCCATTGGATTTCTCTCTTCGCCCTTATCGCAGTCATACCTATCATTTTTCAGCATTTTTTTCTTTGTGTGTGGACCCAACACCCTTATTTGGGCTTTACCCCATTGGATTCAACTCATCGCCCTGATCGTTGTGATACACTTCACCCATAACCCATTTTTTGTGTGGTCCCACCCGCCCCTTTTCATGTTCCCTCGTCATCATGGCCCATACCCGTAGCCAAGACTTGGAAGCCCACTTCAATACCTTGCACTCTAATTTCACAGAAACCCAACAAGAACTGCGACAACTCAGTGCCAATATTGTCTCCATTCATCAAAAAATGCATTCCTCCATCATTGCTTCAGTCGCTGCCTAAATCAAGGAACTCCAACAAGAGCTCAAACAAGACATTACTACCCAGCTTGAATCTATCACTACAACGATCTACGCCAAGCTGCATATCCCTACATATCTTCCCTTATCTGAACCACCTTTGCATACCGAAGGTGAAACTTCCTCTCATTCCCAGAATTTTCAGCCCCATCACTTTCAGCGTGACCTACGCCTTCCGCATGTGGATGTGACCAAATTTGATGAATTGGATCTCATTGGTTGGGTAACTCAAATGGAACATTATTTCTCTTTGTATGGCATTACGGATGAGTTGGCCAAACTCCGGTATGGTGTTCTCCATCAAGATCAAGAACGTTGGCAATCGTGGCAATGGAGAAAAAATGCACACCCAGGGTATGTGGCATGGACACACTTTGTGGCAGAGCTTTATGAACACTTTGACACTAACACCAACCATTTAGGCCGTTTGACAAAGTTGAAACAATATGGCACAGTGGAAGACTTTATAGTTTCTTTTGAGCGGCTGGATTTTCGTACATAGGGCATGTCTGATGCTTTTTTCGGGGAATGTTTTATCAGTGGCCTCAAGGATGAGATTCATTCTCATGTCCTCATGGCTCGGCCTCATAGTTGGGTGGAAGCTACTAAAAGAGATAAGGAAGCACAACAACTTGTCTCTTCTCAAAAATGCAAACCCTCCTTTATTCCTCGCACTAAACTAGTAACTCCCACTCCTCCTTCTACTCCACTAAAGATCCAGAAATTGACCAGGGCCGAAATGGTTGAACGCCAACTCAAAGGCCTTTGTTATAATTGTGATGACAAATATTTTCTAGGACACAAGTGTAAGGAACAAAATCTTTTTATGGCCATCTCAGAGGATGTTTCGGAAGAGGATGTTGAGGCTCCCCCTGTGTCTGTGTCACCTGAACCCACTAACATAACCCCTCCCTCATACCCTCCCGAAGTAGAACCGGTCATTTCCCTAAATGCTCTCACTGGCTTCTCTGCTCCCCAAACCCTCAAGGTAATTGGGTACATCAAGCATGGGAAGGTCATCATTCTTGTTGATAGTGGAAGCACCCATAATTTTATCCATCGTCGCATTTACCAAGAAACTAATTGTTATATCCGTGGAGTCAATAATTTCCAAATCCCGATTGCCAATGGTGGGTCCATGAAATGTGGAGGGCATTGTGAAAATGTGTGTCTCCAATTGGTGACTAGCATCTGAAATCTCATATGTTTGTTATCGACATGGGCGGTTGTGACATTGTGTTGGGTGCAGAATGGCTAAGGACTTTGGGTCCCATTCTCATGGATTTTAAGGAATTAACCATGCAATTCGACCAGGAGGGCCAACAATATAAGTTCCAAGGCATCACCTTCAGTTCCCCATAGATCATTAGTTCCCATCGCAAGGAAAAGCTTCTCAAAAAAGGTCATTCTGGCATTATTGCCCAACTCCATGCCATACAATCCACTAAGACACCCTATGTGTCGTAGGACCTCCAATCCATCCTCTCTAAAAATCAAGTGGATTTTTCCACTCCCCATGGACTCCCTCCTGGCCATGGTGTTCATGACCATTCCATTCCCCTTGTCCCGGGAATCCTTCCTCCCAATATCCATCCCTATCGTCACCCCTTTTCCCAAAAAAATGAAATTGAGAAAATGGTTCAAGAACTGCTCAACACAGGTGTTATCCGCCCTAGTACGAGTCCCTGCTCTTCTCCTGTGGTCATGGTCCTTAAGAAAGAAGGTTCTTAGCGCATGTGTCCTGAATTCCACACCCTCAACAAACTCACCATTAAAGACAAATTTCCTATTGTTGTCATTGATGACCTCTTGGATGAATTAAGTGGTGTCCAGTTCTTTACTAAACTTGATCTTCATTCGAGCTACCACCAGATCCGTATGAAAGAGGCAAACATTCCTAAGACTACCTTTAGAACTCATGAGGGCCACTATGATTTTTTGGTCATGCCCTTTGGCTTGTGTAATGCTCTCCCCACTCTCCAAAGCCTCATGAATCATGTCTTTCGTCATTTTCTCCTTCATTTTGTGTTATTTTTCTTTGATGATATCCTCATCTATAGCAAAACCTGGATAGACCATCTTGCTCATGTGGATCGAGTTCTCCATCTACCCTCTCAGCACCAACTTTTCCTCAAACAATCTAAATGTGCTTTTGGTTCCTCGAAAGTCGAGTACTTGGGTCATCTTGTGGGTAAGGCCAGCATCAGGGTGGATCCTAAAAAGATTGAAGCTATGCAAGATTGGCCTCACCCAAAGACTCTCAAAAGCTTGCGGGGATTTCTGGGTTTAACAGGTTATTATTGCAAGTTTGTTAAGAATTATGGAAATATTGTGGCACCTTTCACTGCACTCCTTAAAAATAATTCTTTCACTTGGACTCCAGCAGTTGCTCAGGCTTTTCAAACATTGAAGATGGCCATGTGCACCACTCCAGTCCTGGCCCTTTCTGATTTTACAAAGACCTTTGTTCTGGAATGTGATGCTTTCAGGAAAGGAATTGGCATTGTCCTTATGCAAGAGGGTCGACCTTTGGCCTTTACCAGAAAACAATTGTCCGAGAGAAATTTGGGCAAATCAATCTATGAAAAGGAAATGTTGGCTATTCTACAATGGATCTTTGGCGCCCTTATCTATTGGGGAAACGCTTCCAAATTAAGACAGATCATGAAAGCCTTAAGTATTTTTTAGAACAACGTCTTTCCTCCCCCGAGCAACAAAAATGGGTGACTAAGATATTTGGATATGATTATGAGATCATTTATAAGAAAGTAAAAGGCAATGTGGTTGTTGACGCACTTTCCCGAAAATATGAGGATGAGGGGTCCCTTTTTTCTCTCTCCTTCATTGTACCAGATTGGCTCCAAGTTGTTCGCCAGGAATGGCTACATGATCCCAAAATTTCTCATCTGATACAACAATTGCAGTCCAATTCTTCAGTTTCCCCAAGGTACTCTTGGCTCAATGAGGAGCTTCGATACAAAGGTCGTTTGTATTTAAGTACACAGTCAAAAGTTAAATCCACGGTACTTTCTGAGCTTCATGCTACACCCACAGTTGGGCACTCTAGGTTTACCAAAACCTATGACCGAGTCAAACGTTCTTTTTTCTGGGATGGTATGAAACAGGACGTTCGTATTTTTGTGGTTGAATGTGATGTGTGTCAACGCAACAAGGGTGAAACAGTCAAATCTCCAAGCACACTACAACCGCTTTCGATTCCACCTGCTATTTGGCGAGATATCAATATGGATTTTATTGTAGGCTTACCTAAATTAGGAAATAAATCAGTCATTATGGTGGTAGTTGATCATCTTTCCGGGTATGCTCATTTATGTGCTCTTCAACACCCATTTACAGCATCCACTGTGGCTCAACTTTTTATGGATCGGGTCTTCAAGCTTCATGGTATTCTGCATTCTATTGTTTCTAATTGCGACCCAACTTTCACCGGCAATTTTTGGCAAGAACTATTCAAGCTACAAGGCACCCAATTGCATCTCAGCACAACTTATCATCCCCAAACTGATGGTCAAACTAAAGTTGTCAAAAAATGTTTGGAAACATATTTGAGATGTTTTGCATCGAAAAGGCAGCATCAATGAGCTCAATGATTACCAATAGTTGAATGGTGGTACAACACTTTGTACCATACAGCTACCCACATGACTCCTTTTGAAGTCGTATATGGACAAAAGCCACCTTCAGTTCTCTCATATTTGCCAAGTGTCTTGAAGGTCCAGGCAATTGACCAAACACTTACAGTTCGAGAGGCTATTCTCCATACCCTCAAAGAGAATTTGGTCATGGCCTAAAATTGCATGAAGCAACAAGCAGATCAAGCTCTCTATGAACGTTAATTTACAAAAGGGGATCATGTGTTTCTTCGACTGCAACCTCACAAGCAAATTTCCCTCAAGGATGACCACTGTCAAAAACTGGCGCCCAAATTTTATGGTCCTTATACGGTTCTCAAGCGTGTGGGATAGGTGTCCTATGAGTTAGCTTTGCCTAGTCATTCTAAGCTACATCATGTTTTTCATGTTTACTGCTTAAAGAAGGTGATTGGAACTAAGTGCCAGACCCAAACCACCCTTCCCGAGTTGGACGAAGAAGGCTCCATTTGGCTACAGCCACAAGCAGTTTTGGACCAGCGTGAGCATCGTCTGCATCAATGGACCATCAAGAAACTGTTAGTCCAGTGGAAAGATACAACTCCAACAGATGCCACTTGGTAACCAGCTACCATTCTGCAACAATTTCCTCATCTCAAGCCTTTAGGACAAGATTGTTTTTAAAGCGAAGGGCATGTTAGTGACCTAACCCCTCGCGTAGGTAGAATAATATATTTCCATGTAATAAAGGTCAACATTAATAATGCCTAGGAATAAGGAAGAATAATTCCAATGTAAGAAGACCTAATAGAAGCTTTTGCTTTGATCCAGAATTGGATCTCGGGACTAAATTGGGTCCAGGAAGGCCTAATAGTCAAAGTGCTCAGAATGGCTTCAAAACGGGCATGTGCGTAGGCCTCATCGATACGAACCCAACACAACTTGAACAGGCTCAAATGAACATCGTATGACCAAGATATCGCGGTCTGTTCATTTTGCCAAACAAGCAAAAAAGATGATGATTGTACAGTCTGTACAGTGCCATGTGGCAGCCAATTGTACAAGATGTACGACCGTACAGATGACGTGGCAGGGGTACATTGGCATGTTGGCGTGGACAAGTTGTTGACTAGGAAAGTATATGTGAACGAGTCAGGGACTGACATGCGTCACCACTGCAAGGGTGACACATGGCAGGTCTGTACGATTGACGTGGCAGGTTCATACATCGGTACGACACGTGGCAGGTGTGTTGACTAGGCAGTGTTTGTTGATGTGGTCGAATGACTGTGTGACACTTGGCATTTAGTTGGCGTATGGTATGGTTCCACGTGGCACCCATTCATTGATTAATGGTTGTTTTGGAAAAAATTGTTTTGGAGTCCACCAGGGTCAAACCCATGACCTCTATGGGCAGCCAAGACTTTGCGTAGGCTGGGCTACTAGCCCGCCAACCTGGTGTTGCTTACCCCTATATGGTTTAGTTTGTATATATGTTGCAATGTATGTTAAAAGGGTGGAGTAAAGGGCTGGGGCTAGGCCCCAACCCCGGGCGGATCCATGCGACCATACATATATGACCCTGCTCCATACGTTTGTTTGTGCGTGCTTTTTGATATATGTTCTAGCCTCGGATCCCGATCATATTACTCTGCTATATGACCTGGGGCCACCACTTTGCTACCTTCGCGCAGATAATGGTTAACGCCTGGTTGGTCAGGCTAGCCGCCGACCAAGGCGCTAGACCGAGGGCAAAGCTAATTGTATTAGCACGTGGGGGAACTAGACCGCAGCCATATGACCTTTCACGTATAACCAGGAGCCGAGATAGTAGGGAGCCAACGCGCAGCACTCAGTGCTTGGCCACATGGAGTGCGCCCAGGTGACCAGGAGTGTGGAAAAAGAGGTTGAGCCCTTGATTTTTGCAAAAGTGGGTTATTTGACATTATTATATGGTTTTTATTGATTTATTCAACAATTTTTAGAGATTTTTAGCCAATATTGGGGGATATTGGGCCCTTTTTTAGGACAGATCTTGGGGAGAAGTTGGGAGGTTGTTACACACTTCAGGCCTATATAATCCATCAGTTCTTGAAGCCATAGGAGGAGGTTCAGAACAGGAAAATGCTAAAGAATTTCCAAGCCAAAACCATTTTTATGCAGGGAAGCCATTGAGGAGAGCACCTTTGTGGGCCATTTCTGGGAGCTTCGTTCATCCGATTTCAGTGTCATCAGTTTTTTTGGGTTCTAGAGATCTGGTAGAATAAGACCAGATCATTTTTAACCTTTTTGGCACTGTCATGATGTACTTTTAAAGCATCGAACAGAAATAGGAAAGCCTCAGCCACTAAGACAAAGGCTCGGAGACGTAGGCGAGCTGCCGAACTCTGTTATCACTTTGGTGTTTTATGGTTTGTTGTTCTTCATGCTTATGTTCAGATCTGTATATTGTCTTATGGCTGCTATGTTTCCTCTTTAATTCTTCTTCTTTCATTCATTTCCTAAATGGTAATTTAACTCATGCAAATTAACTACCCATTGTCGTTTAAAAGATCTTTTCGGATCAAGTGGTATAAGAGCTAGTTGATGATTGGTTCTTGAGTTTGCATGATTATCAAGGAAAGGTTGAATCATGGTGAAGGCGAGCTTGTTGAAGAGAATCGATTGATTGGATTGAGAAAGAGAACTTCTCAAAGTGATAAGATGGCATCGGAAGAGGGATTTTCTCATGATGAGAAAGAGTTTCGAAAGACTTTCTTTGCCATGTCGGAGATGATGAAGGTTCTATATGAGGATTACTTGGAACAGAAGAGATATTCAAAGGTCAAAAGTGAAGAAGGAGAGGATCCTCCTCAAACTCCTCCTTCACCTCCTTCTTCTCCATCAACTTCTTCTTCTTCAAGTTCAAGTTCCAAGTCCACCACAAGAAAAGACTCCCATAAACATAAACAAGAAATGCCTTTACTTAAGCTTGATGTGAAATTTGATTACCTATGTATGATGGTGAATTCAATGCAGAGAGGCTTGATAACTGGGTCAGACAGATGGAGGTTTATTACAGTGTGCAAAAAATCAAGGATAAGGCCACTCAAATCAAGTTGGCCTCGCTTCGTCTTGCAGGCTTCGTCTTGCAAGCACAACACTCATCTGGTGGAAAAGCAAGTTGCAAAATGGCACGCAACAGGTGGGTAATGTATATCCATCATGGAAAGTTTTTGTTTCTGCACTTAGAAAGAAATTCTATCCTTTGGGTTATAAAGAGAAGTCTTTAATTGAATGACAAGCTCTTAAACTAAGAAAGTGACAAATAGTGCAAGAATACACAGATAGCTTTTGTAAAATGGCATTGATGTTAGATATTCCTTTACATACCCAAGAAAATCTTATGAAGTATATAGGAGGTTTACCTGCACATATAGGAAGTTTGGACCAACTAATCCTGATGAGGTTTTTGTTCAAGCAACATACATTGAGGCAAGGAAAACAGGAGTTGTTGTATCAGGGGAATCGTCTTCGAGAAAAGAGGACAAAAGGAAGTGGAATGGTAAGAAGGAAAATTCAGTGGAAAGAAAGGAAGAGAAGCCCTCTTGCAAGCATTGTAAGAAAGAAGGGAATGATGAAGACCATTGCTGGAAATTGCATCATGAGAAGAGACCAAAGTGGTTCAAGGAAAGGAAAAAGAGGAAAACAGTTGCAGTAGCAACACGACCAACAGACTTAGGATCGGATTCAGGTGATGAATCAAAAGTCTCATTGGTTGGTTTGGCAGGTAAAATTGGTGATGAATTTGATTCTAGAAGTAAATTGTTTCACATAAGGGTCATAATGAGGCATACTAAGGTCGACACATTGATAGATAGTGGATCTCAATCTAACTTGATTTCTGAAGAATTGGTTAAACAATTGGGATTAAACACTCAGGTGCATCATAAGCCTTACACACTTAAATGGATAAGCAACAATAATCAATTGCACATAACAAAGCAATGCACATTAAAGTTTGCAATTTCATCTAAGTTTGTGGATGAGGTAACATGTGATGTGGTGCCACTCAATGAATGTGGAATGGTCTTAGGTAGTCCTTACTTGTATGATTGTAAAAAAATCTTCTACAGGGAAAAGAATCAATATCACTTAACCAAAGCAGGTCAAGAATTTGTTGTTCATGCTCAGCATTTAAAGGCAAATAAATCTCTTCAAACTATGGAACAATTAAGAAAGGCGGCGCATGCAAGCAACACACCTATAATTGTTTCAAGTCAATTAATTGATCTTGAGCAAGAGAAGGAGATGATTATAGAATGGAAGATCGATCACACTTTGCTTCAAGATAAGCTAATGTTGTGAAAATATTACAAACATATTAGCTCATTTGTAGTCGTATTTCTGATGTTATCATTAGTAATGTTGTCAACATGGATGATAGTGGCTTCAGTAAGATGTGACAAAGTACAAGTGGCTAACAATATGTTGTCAGTTATCATGGTTGTTTTACAGTTGATCTCGATGAGATGGGTGCATAGGATAGATTTTAAAGGCAGAGAACAAGTTGGGTGGCCTATCCCACACTTGATGACTGGTCAGTAACCTTTTGGAGGACCAAAAGGTCTTTAGTGGGGAGGTGTGATCTAGAATTGGATCTCGGGACCAAATTGGGTCCAGGAAGGCCTAACAATCAAAGTTCTTAGAATGGATTCAAAACGGATGTGTGTGTAGGCCTCATCAATACGAACCCAACGCAACTTGAATGGGCTCAAACAGACTTCATATGACCAAGATATCACAGTATGTTCATTTCGCCAAACAGGCAAAAAAGATGATGACTGTACAGTCCGTACAGTTCGTACAGTGCCACGTGGCAGCTAACTGTACAGGCCATACGATCGTACAACTGATGTGGCAGGGGTGCATTGGAATGCTGACATGGACAGGTTGTTGACTGGGCAAGTACAGGTGGATGTGTCAGGGAGTGACATGTGTCACCACTACAAGGGTGACACATGGCACATCCGTACATCGATACGACATGTGGTAGGTGTGTTGACTAGGCAGTGTTTATTGATGTCATCAAATGACTGTGTGACACTTGGCATTTATTTGGCGTATCGTACGGTGCCACGTGGTCCATTCATGGGCTTCCATGTGGCACCCATTCATTCGTTAATGGTTGTTTTGGAGTCCACCGGGGTCAAACCCATGACCTCTATGGGCAGCCAAGACTTCGCGTAGGCTGGGCTACCACCCGCCTACCTGGTGTTTCTTACCCCTATATGGTTTTGTTTGTATATATGTTGCAATGTATGTTAAAAGGGTGTAGTAAAGGGTTGGGGCTAGGCCCTAGCCCCTGGCGCATCCATGTGACCATACTGATATGACCCTACTCCATACTCTTGTTTGCGTGTGGTTTTTGATATATGCTCCAGCCCCGGATCCCGGTCTTATTACTCTACTATATGACTCGGGGCCACTACTTTGATACCTTCACGCGGATAATGGTTAGCGCCCAGTTAGTCCGGATAGCCCACCGACCAAGGCACTAGACCGGGGGCAGAGCTAACTGTATTATCACGTGGGGGAACTAGACCGTGGTCATATGGCCTTTCACATATAACCAGGAGCCGAGATAGCAGGGAGCTAGCGTGCAGCACTCAACGCTTGGCCACATGGAGTGCACCCAGGTGACTAGGAGCGCAAAAAAAGGGGTTGCGCCCTTGATTTTTGCAAAAGTGGGTTATTTCACATTATTATATGGTTTTTATTGATTTATTCAATAGGTTTTAGATATTTTTGGCCAATATTGGGGGATATTGGGCCCTTTTTTAGGCCAGATCTTGGGGAGAAGTTGGGAGGTCGTTACCCACTTAAATCCTATATAAGCCATAGTTTCTTGAAGCCATAGTAGGAGGTTCGGAATAGGAAAATGTTGAATAATTTCCAAGCCAAAGCCATTTTTATGCAGGGAAGCCATTGAGAAGAGCACCTTTGCGGGCCATTTCTGGGAGCTCCGTTCATCCGATTTCAGTGTCGTCAGTTTTTTTGGGTTCTAGAGATCTGGTAGAACAAGACCAGATCAATTTTTAATCTTTTTGGCATTGTCATGATGTACTTTTAAATCTTCGAACAGAAATAGGAAAGCCTCACCCACTGAGACAAAGGCCCGGAGACATAGGCAAGATTGTCGAACTTCGTTATCACTTTGGTGTTTTATGGTTTGTTGTTCTTCATGCTTATGTTCAGATATGTATATTGTCTTATGGCTGCTATGTTTCCTCTTTAATTCTTCCTCTTTCATTCATTTCCTAAATGGTAATTTAACTCATGCAAATTAACTCAACCATCGTCGTTTAAAATATATTTTCGGATCATGCTTGTAGAAGGATATTCCTCTAGATGGTTCTTTTGATAGACATATTTAGTATAAATAGGAGTCCAGGGTATGAGAACTTTGGTCTTGGATATTATTGTAATAGAGCTCTGCTCTGCTGGAGGTTGACCCCTCAAAGAGGCAAGTGAAAATTGCTCTTAGTAATCGAAGTGCTCTTTCTGGTGTTCTTCTGGTATCATTTTGGTATTATTGTGGTGTTGTTCTGATTATATTGTTTTTCATCTGCCATTTCTAGCTATTTATTTATGTTCTGCATATTTTTTTATATCTAGAATATTACACAAAACCCTTGTCAAACAAACAAAGAAACTCAAACCCTGAATCTTATGTGTTATATGCTTGACAACGGTTTGCTTGGACATATCCACGGTTTATTAAAGGTTTTGATTGTGGTTTTCATTCGGAAAATTAAAAAAAAAAATAATATTATCGATCTTCTTCGTTATTATGATAGTTGATAACATTGATATGAAGTATTGTGGGAATGATGTGAAAAGGAAATTAGATATTTCTTTTAGTTGTATTTATTTTTGTAAGTGCATGACCAAGTTATGAAATGACTACATCGATTGGTCTTGTTGATAAAAGGGTGATGTAAAACAAAAGGATAATTATATAGACTCCATTTCCCTTCATCAATTTCATTTTTCATAAGTTATTCCTCAAAATTCCATCCATTGATTACTTGTTCTCGTTTATTCCATGTATTTACAATTTAAAAGTGAAGTTCTTGTTATATTAGTTATGGATGATTGATTTTTAGCTTGGGAACATTTCTATCTTGTTTGACTGTAGCAAAGGCGGTAAAGATATGATAATGGGCAACATGTTAAAGTTCAAAGAAAATTGAATACAATTATTGTATAAGTTCAATTTCCTTCATCAATCTCACTTTTCATAAAGTGTTCCCTAAACTCCCTGTCATTTATTTCCTTTCACCATTTTAGCCCTACTTGTATTATAGGAAGATAATTATTTTGATATGGTCAGCATGGTAAAGGATAAAAATTTATTAACTAGCAGATAATTGTTATGAATTTTTTAAATGAAAGATTGGTGGATACTGATCAATATACATGGATTTTAGACTTGTATATTACTTGTGGTTGACAAATAAAAGTGACGTTTTTGTTATATCAGTTATGTATGATTGATTTTTAGCTTGGGAACATTTTTATAATGTTTGACTAGAGCAAAGGCGGTAAAGATATGATAATGGGCAACATGTTAAAGTTCAAATAGAATTGAATACAATTATTGTATAAGTTCAATTTCCTTCATCGATCTCACTTTTCATAAATTGTTCCCTAAACTCCTTGTCATTTATTTCCTTCCACCATTTTAGCCCTACTTATATGATTTGAAGAGAATTATTTTGATATGGTCAGCATGGTAAAGGACGGAGCAAAATATAAAAATTTATTAAATGGCAGACAAAAGTTATGAATTTTTTAAATGAAAGATTGGCGGATAATGATCAACATACATGGATTTTAGACCTTTATATTGGTTGTGGTTGATGAATAATGTACTTATTTCCCTAATTCACTTCATCTGTTTCCCATTTCCCATTTATGTTTTATGGTTGTGTCATGTTACAACCATTCTAATCATTTGGATAAATTATATTAGATGTTTTGTTTTTTCCTCGGAAAAAAACGTAATTTTCATTATGATAATCAAAATTACATTTTGTAGATACACCTCATGGTATTCTTGTGATATAGTATTTTTGTATACTTCATATCATGTAGTATTGTCTTCTTCATCCCGTAGGATTTTACAAAATCATTGCAATAAACCTGTAATGCTTCCGAGCACGAAGTTCTGTCTTCATTTTCCATAGTATCCTTCATAGATTTTGCAGTCCAAAATCTTAAAGAAAACATTAAAAGTTACATTCATTTACAAAAAAGTTCTTTGATGTTCATGTATTTGTTCGTTTAAGAACTCTATGATCTTCCAGTGGCCCACCTCCATGTGTGTGCCCTTTTTCGAAGCCTTGTCCACTTCTTCATTTCTTTCCCTGTAGACATGTTGACAGGAAAAGGAATCAAAAACTTTATGCAATGTTTTTATGTCTTCTACAATATTGGAAAGTCTGATATTGTTGCATCTTTGTGTCCCATTTATCCAGTTTATTGCATTTTTTGAGTCTCCATAAACTGTTAACTTTTTTCAATCTTTATCAAGTGCAAAGACCATGAGGAGTTTGAGGCTCATTAATTCAGCATAATTATTTGTTCCAATTCCCAGTCCATACGTTAGTGTGTAGTAGTGTGTGTCTGAGTACTATAGTAAACCTCCTCCTCCACAGGTGTATCAAAAAACCCCAAGGTGAGGATTTATCGATTATTACTTCTTTTATCAATCTGTTCTTGGTTCTTTATTTTGATGGAAAGGAGGAGAAAATTGTCAAACTGTTTAGTGAGGTTTTTCCAGGAGCTATAGTTACCTCATTGAAGATGGCTTCATTTCTTGCTAGCCATACTCCCCAAGTGATTAGTAAAGGGATTAATCTGTAGCTTTTGTAAGAAGGGTTTTCCCACCAGTTCTTCCAGGCTTGTTCTAAGGTGTGACCTTCCCAACGGAAAAGGAACTTCAGAGTACCTAGAACTTTTGTCCAAACAATTTTTTGGTAAGTGCATTCAAGAAAAAGGTGTTGTGTTGTTTCTCCCTCAGAATTGCACAGTGGACATATACCTGGTCCAGCAAAATTTATTTTCTGGAGTATCTCCCGGGTTGGGGCATTGTTTGATAGCACACTCCACCAGAAAATTTTTGACTTGGCATGTGTTAGGACCCAAAAATGTCCCTTTTTCACCATCTCTTTTGCTCATTCAACCATACCAATTATATGCTAAATGTCTAATAATTGTTGCTAAGAACCTTTTTCCCAAGGTATGCATCATTAATCTTTCTTTTATATTTTATTCACTTTAACATGTTGGATTGGTAGCGTTTCTCATATTTTACCCATGAATATTCAACTAATGATTAAAATGTGTAGAACAACCAAGTCTTAAAGAAATATCAATGTTGTTACACAAGTTTGTTGCAGCTATGTGCCAACTCTGCATGATGTTACATGACTACGGCAATTGTGCACCCTTTTTGGAAGCTCCTACACCTGCTGCAATAGATATCCACCGATCCTGGAAGCTGGTCCCTCATGCAAATTCGAATCATGAAGACTAATCCTCAAGGTTGTTACATGTTTTGGTTCACACTAATGATGAAGATCATTTAACAGATTTTATATATCATACAAACAGCTTGAGAATCTTTGATTCTCAAAGCTGTTCTGAGTCTGTTTTCCACTGAATAACTCTATCTTTAAATAGCAGAGCCTTTGTAATCATTACTACCGAATTTTAGTTGTGAACGAAGAGTGAAGAATAGCACATTGTATCTGAACCTTTTTGGCGAATTAATAAAGAAGTGGATTGAGTTTCGTTAACCTACTGTAGTCTATTTTCAAGTGGATTCAGTGAGAGGGAAGAGACCCACCTTCCTCACAGACTCCCCTCTGTTTTGATGTTTTAGATTAACCGCTTTGATTTGGATAATTGATCTATTTAAAATTTCTAGCATATCTCTGTTGTTACAGTCAGTTCCTTTTTGTTTAAATGTGCATCAGTGTGTCTCATGAGAATTAGAGTAAATTGTTCGACACTGCTGGAGAATTGCTTTCCTTTCTTGCATTAGATTTAACCTCTGAAAAAAAAAAGTCTGAATTCCTTTTCTCAAGTTAAGTAGGTCTCCTTTTAGCAAGTAGCATAGAGTTTCTTTCCGCAAGAGTAAAATAGAAAGTTAGAATAGATTATATAATCCAGGATTCTTATGCACCCATCAGTTCAGGTTTTCATTGATGCAAGTGTGATTTCGATTCTGTAGAAACTCGAGTTGTGTCAGCAACTTGTGTTAAAGTTCAACCTTTCAATTTGGTTTCTTACTGCAATTTGAATAATGCTACTTCCATAATCTAGCATAGACTATGCACAATTATCTTGCAATAACAAAACTTCCCTGGGTTTGACAATTTATATTGAACACCTTAATTATCTATTTAATTAGACAAGTAAAGTGCCCAACATTTTGGCGCTATTGCCGGGGAAGATAATTATAGATTTTTGTAAGCACATTAGTTTTCTTTTCTTAGGAATGAATAGCCTGCATGAATCGAGGAACAAGAGGACATATTC
>JASDQU010589524.1:0-12609 GCA_032191745.1 Picea mariana
AAAAACTCTATTCTATTCTAATTAAACTCTGTTTTAAATTGGATTCTAAAATCATAAATAAAAGCACAATCTACTATCTAATTACACATGGGGTTAGTCTAGGGATTTGCAAATCCATTCCTAATCTACGATATTATTGCATTCTAACACACTCTGTCATTCTAACCTGCAAAAGGGAATCAAAACAATTTAAACTACAACAACAAACTAATTAATAAACTGATAATGCATGTACAGGAAATAAAGAGACAAAATAAATTATAAAATGCATGAACAACACACAGAGAGTTACCAGACTGCTGGTGGACCCCCCAGCAAGTCGTGGTCACTCTCTAAAAGCACACCATGAACTCAGCAGGTCGAATTCACCATAAAAACTCAAAAACATAGTTCTGGCATAATCTGGCAATGTAACAACTCAAAATAGAGAAAAAACGAATTTGTCTCTAATACATTGGCTCTTCTACTTGGTTAACAATCTTCTAATCATCCTAGTGGTATTTATAATGTTTACATGCCAAGTGGTCGACCACAGGAGGTTCGAACCTCTTCTAAAATTGGTAAATTTCATTAATGGTGCCCTAACTGCCGAAATAGAGCGAGCCAATAATCGCCCTCTTTGAACAACTAAAACTGAGTTGTCTGGAGCTCAATAGCTGGAGGGGAAAATTATGAACAAAACCCATGTGCCTGATTTTCCCATCATTGGCCGCCAATACCATAACTGCCAAGTCACCCTACGTTTTTGTGTAGAAAGAGGTGTTGGACGGACTGTTGGATCAAATGCCGGAACGAGTACTGGAAGGAGTGCCACATCAAGTGTCAGAACTAGAAACGTAGTGCGTTTTTCCCCTATAACACCAGAAAAACATGAATTAGCTCTTGGAAATCATAAAACATGATGAGTTATACTTGATACAATTATTAAACATGAATTATACGTACCTTGTGCCGATCATACCATTTTATCATGAAATTCTTCAAAAAGCTCCTTTAAAATATGAAAAACACATATGTACATGCGACAAAAGTGTATAATAACTGTCATAAAAGTGATCATATCTCGGGCCCAACAAAGATATTGAGAATACTTTGCAAAATTTATCTATTGATCATAGATAAATCGAAAAGGAGTTGTTTAATGTTAAAGTAAAACAATAAGTGATCATTTCCCCATTAAGGAATTATATTAAGGAATGGTTAAACAACTCAATTGCCAAGATTTCTGAAATAGCAAAAGAAGAAGTTACAACCAACAATCGAACGCCAACAAGAAAGGGTACAAGAGAAACAACAACAAGCAAATGAAGGGGAAAGATTCCATCATAGTAATTCCATGCTGATCACATACTTATTCCCTTATCATTTTTTCATCCAATTATTCTTCTTCTTTAAATAGAAAAGTATAACCGAATCCTGATAATCTTCCTCTTTGTATTATTTCCAGATTCTGTTGTTCGACATCCGCCCACGTTCCTCTTTCTACTTCATACTTTCTTGTACATTTTTTATTTTATGGTCTGTAGGATCCCCAATCCCAGTCCATTGGACAAACGCCTTAATTTCAATGCACTCTAACAAACATTATTATTTTTGAGAAATCTCAGAGAACTAATTCGGGATCAATTTTGACTTTATTTTATAACTTCGAGTCTTGATTATGAAGTATTTGAAAATGGTCTATCATAATCTTCTTTTGAGCTCTATAAGTATTACACTTTAAAATTTCTCTCATGCAAATGGACCATCTTCTTTTATTTTGAATGTGATCATAATATTTATTTATGTTATGATGGATGTGAGGACATTTTTATTTTCTGTAATGTGTGATGTGTGAGATTCTTGGTCCACTTCTCTGGAATTCTCTTTTATAAATATTCTTTTATTTTTCAACATTTTGACTTTTATTCAGTTTTAAAGATTGGACTAAATTATGGTCCCATATTATTCTCGATTTGAAAATTACAAAGAATACCATAAGCCAAAGAGGAGTGCCACCTCTTTAAAAATGTAGGAGGATTCATATCCTTGTGAGGTTTCCATTTCGGTCCTGACAGATTCAAACGTCAAATTTTTGGCGACTCCATTGAGGAGAAAACTTGAATATTTAAATATGGTTTTATACCACAAAATTATATGAATTTTCCTCATGCTAACCAGCCCCAGTTAGAAATCATATTGAATAACCAACGAATTATTCTACATCAATTATATTATCTTGCAATAAAAAAATTGGAACTAGAGAAGAACTAGAAAGGTCTTGGGAAACACTAGATCAATAAGAATAAAGATAAATTCTATGAAAACAAAGAAGAGATGAAAGAAAAGATCGAAGAAATGAAAGACAAGATCGAAGAGCACAAGAGCAAGGTGGGAATTGAAGCTAGACAAATATAGAGGACCAATCACTAGAAGCAAGAGAAATAAGTTGCATACCTCAGAAATTGAAAAGTATATTCTTGAAGAAAATAAGAAACTTCCAAACATTGTTGATAGAGAAGAAAGACATGAAGAAGCACATCAAGAAAGAAAAGAATAAATAAATGAAGAAAGATGAGAATAAAGTCGAGAGGAAAGGAGACATGAAGAAAGAAGAAGTTATAGAAACCTAAGAAGGATAAGAGACACCCCCCTCGACCTTATTGTTCCTAAAGGCACTTTGAAGACATTTTCTGGAGATGGAACTATTTATGTTGAAGAAACGATTTATGTAGAAAGACACATTGATTTGTTTTTAGATGTTTGTGATTTCCATCTTATTGAACATGATGATGTAATGGTAAGGTTGTTTCTCCAAACTTTGTTGGTCCAAGATTATGAATGGTACACATGATTTCCCACAAGATCAATCGACTCATTTGATGATCTTGAAATGATGTTCTTGAATATATTCACTCCCCCAATCACGTATCATACTCTTCTTACTAACTTCACCCAAATATTTCTAAAGAAAAATGAGAGGATAAGATATTTCAATTTTATATTCAATAAAAAACTGAATAAGATCCCTGAAGACAAAATCCCTAATGATCCAGTAATACTTGGTTGTTATAAAAATTTCATGCTGCCCAATGTGAAGTTCACTATTATATCTTCCCAAATTGAGACTTTGGATGAAGCAATGATCAAAGCTATAGAGATGGAGGAAATCATGATTGAAACAGGTCTTGTCCCTAATATTACCCTTGGAAGATTACAAAGGAAGATGGATAGTTTGAATATTGTTGATCAAGGAGCATCTAGTTTAAAAAAAGAATGAAGAGAAAAAGCCACAACCTAGTGAAAATCAAGAAGTCAGTGGAGGATTCTTTAAAGGAATTATCCCGTATCTGAAAACAAATCCCATTGCAGATAAGGAGACAAAGCAAAGAGTGGGGATTGTGCAGTTGAATAGAACCATTAGACAAATGCATAATGAAATAACAAGACTAAGAAGGAATTATAATTACATGCTTAATCCAATAATGTTGGTCTCAAAACAAATAATGAACCCTTCCCAAGAACAAAGAATGATGTTTGAAAATATCAACAACCAACAAATACAGAGGGTTCCCAAATAACCAACTCTGAACGCAGTAATATTTGATGATCCATACAATGAGAAAATGGTCGAACCAGAAAATGATTATATGCCAGAAGAATTTTTTTAATATGTACATATGGATGGATGTGAGACATCCATGTATATATTTGAAGAAGATGAAAATGATCCTATATCACAAGAAAACATTGTCCAAACATGAACACTTGTAAATAAGTCCAAGAATAAAGAGAATTTTGAAAAAGAAAAAGAAAAAGATAAGGAGAAAGAGAATGATAAAAGTAAAGTGACTAGTACAGAAGTCAAAAAACAACAAAAAATTCTCGATCCCCTTAAGATGATATACAATGTTGTTGATGTTCGAAGTAAGTTAAGAATTACTTTGCCTTTTACAGAAGTAGTAAAAATTCCCCAATAGAGGGAAAACATTCTAAAATTGTTGGAAGAGCCAGTTGGGAGAATTGAAGCAGTAATTACAAACCTGAAGCAGAGTCAAAATAAATCAGTGGTGAATTTAAGAGGTAAATTTCCACCTTTCTACATTTCAATAGTAAATCATGACATTGTGCTTCACAATTGTCTGGTAGATTTTGGTGCGACAAACAACATCATGCCTTTGGTGGTGATGGAGGCACTTGGCATGAGCTGCACCAAGTATTATGAAATAGGTGAAAGCATCTATGCAATTGATTCTAGGAAGGTACCATCCTATTGATAAATTAAGAATTTTTATACTTGGATTACAACCGCTCCCCATATCATCACAGTTTTTACTATTCTAGTGGTGGATCTTCTTCCAACATATGGAGTTTTCCTTTGAAGAGACTGATATTCCATGATTGGTGGCTATATAATGAATGATGGAAGCTTTATGATGTTACCTAAAAAAGATGGAGAAATGAAGGTTCCTTGTGAACCTAGGAGACCGTTTTCTTTAAAAAGAAAGGATAACGAACTGATGGAAAATTATATAGATGTTGGTATTGGGAACTATGCCATTCTGGATATGGAGAAATTCGAGGATATAAAGAGTGAAGATAATTAATTTTCTGGCTATTGTAGAATGTTGTTCTATGGAGCTTGTTCAAGATCAGGAAGTTGAGTTGGGATTGTACTCAAAAGCCCCGAGAAGATCGTGTACCCACATGCCATCATACTTGAGTGCCCTTGTACAAATAATGAAGCAGAGTATGAAGCCTTAATTCAAGAAATGATCTTGGTTTTGGAGATGAAGATTGAACATTTGATTGTGACTAAGGATTCATAGTTGGTAATAAATCATATCACTTAGAAGTATAAGATTAAAAAGGAAAGGCTCAAACAATATTTTAAAAGAGTGAATGAATTAATGGAGGCCTTTAGTTCATTCAATATATCTTTTATTCCAAGGGATAAAAATAAAAAAGCAGATTCTTTAGCGTTGGTCGCTTCATTATCAAATCTAGATGACATTCAAAGTGATGCATCTTTTCAAGTAAAAAGAGTTTTTCAACCCTCAATGCCAGATAACCAACATTATCTCGAAGTGTTTGAAAATGATGAAGACTTAAAAAAAATTCTAACAAATGAAAATGATGTGGAATAGAATGATATTTCTCTTGTTCCAAAGAATTGTGTCCAATCTGAGTCTCTTTTCACAAGAGATGATTATACAAAAAGTCTCATGCTAGAAGTATTAATCCGAAAAGTGCAAGAAATGAAGAAAGTCAATATTGGGACTAATAGTTCCCCGAAGTACATAAACTTGGGAGTTAATTGTACATCTGAAGAACTTGATCAATATATCACCCTTTTCAAAAAATATTTTGTTGTTTTTTATTGAAGTTATGATGACCTAATATCCTATGATAAATCAATATTTTAGCATATTATTCGATTAAGAGAAGGAGAAGATCCCTTTAAGCAAAAAATAAGACTAATGAATCCCAAGTTAAAATCGTTGGTGAAGATTGAGTTGGAAAAAATGAAGAAAGATGAAATAATATATCCCATCAGACATTTTGACTGGCTCTCAAACCTAGTGGTTGCGAGGAAAATGACTGGGGAGATTCAGATGTGCATGGATTTTAGAGATATCAATAAATCAAGTGTAAAAGAAAATTATCATATTCCTAACATGGAATTTCTCCTTCAACAAGTTACTGGGTATGCTTGCATGTCCATGTTAGACAACTTTTCTAGATACAATCAAGTTTTTGTTGCAGAGGAAGACAAGCCTAAAACAACTTTCATAACACCTTGGGAGATGTATGCATATACTTGGATTCCATTTGATTTGAAAGATGTTGGATCTACTTTCCAAAGGGCTATGGACCACACATTTGAAGGTTTTATAGGAAAATTCATGGTGGATTACCAGGATGATCTAATGGTCCATTCAAAGGAAAGAAATGAACATATCCATAATCTAAGGCAAGTGTTTGAAAGATGTAGATTGTATGGGGTTTCTCTGAATCCGAAAAAATGTTTGTTTGTTGTAGTTGAAGGAAATTTTTTGAGGCATATTGTATGTAAAGAAGGAATTTATATTGATCAAGAGAGGGTTAGGGATATCAATGAACTAAATACTCCATCTTTTAAGAAAGGAGTCCAGTTATTTTTTGGAAAGATAAATTTTGTGCAGAGGTTTGTTCCTGATTATGCGAGCATAGTAAAACCAATTAGTCTATTGTTAAAGAAATACCAAAGTTTGAATCGACTTTAGATACACATGAGGCATTTAATAACATCAAAAAGGAAATTACTACAACATTGGTGCTCATCGGTCTATATTTTCAAAGAGACTTTATCATGTATTCTTTTCTACAAAAAGTGTTGTGTCATTAGTCCTTACCCAAAGAAATGTTAAGGGTGAAGAGTTACCAATCAACTTTATGAGTAAGATCCTCTAAGATCCTCCATGACTACGAATTAATATACTCAAAGTTCGAGAAGCAAGCCTTGTCTCTCGTGAAAGAAGTAGCACATTTTTAGACCTATATTTTAAATTCTCATGTCATAGCATACGTTCCATAGTCTCCAATAAATATTCTTTTGAACCAACAACTAAGAGAAGAGAAATGGGTGAATTGGCAGGAAAAAATTTAGGAGTATGACATTGAAATCAAGCCTTTGAAAGAATTCAAAGGGCAAGGATTGTGCAAACTCATTGAAGATAGTGATTCCATGAATGGAGTAATTTCTTTGGCTCGGAGTGGTACAAAGACATTGTATTCTATTTAAAATTTGGTCTAATTTCCCATCAGCATGACTCCAAAAGAAAAATATATTTAAATATGAATTCAAGTAAGTATGTGCTGATTGCTGAAATATTGTTCAAAAGAAACTATGATGGCATGTTATTGAGATGTGTAGATGAAAGGAAGGCCCAAGAAGTGAATCAAGAGTTTAATGAAGGCATATGTGGAGGATATTTTGCACCTACTACTACAACACATAAAATAATAAGAGTTGGATATTATTGGCAATCAATTTTCAAGGATTCATATGTGATGGTGAGAATATGCATTCCCTGTCAACGATTCTCAGGAAAGATGAAGAGGTCTACAATGCCTTTGCAACCCATATCAGTAAAAAAACCATTCACACAGTGGGGGATGGATGTCATTGGGCCAATAAATCCAAAATAAAGTAAGGGACATAAGTATATTCTTGATGCTACAGACTATTTCATGAAATGGCAAGAAGCAACAACATTGAAAAAGGTCGATTCTGACGAATTGATTAAATTCCTGAAGGATAATATCTTGCATGCCTCATAATCCTAAAGTTTTATAGTCTAAGTATTTTCTAGTATAAAGTTTTTTAGAAATTAGTTTATTCTAGTTTGTTAGGATAAGGACACCTAGCTTCTATGTAAAGGGAACCTATCATACTCATGTGATTATGTGATTGGTTGTTCTCCTAGATTTTTTTTGTTTTCCAAAAGATTTACTATGTTGAGCCAATAATTCACTCACTGAATCAAAAGTCACAATTGATAACTTATCAGTTATTTGAAAAGTCTCAAGAAAATGCTTATAATATGGAGGCAAGCCATTTATTACAATGGAGACTAGAAAACTATCTTCAAGTTTAGGAGAAATTCCTTTGATGATTTCTTGATGAATGTTCTTAATCCTTGAAATGTATTCTAATACATCACCATTGTCTGCTAATATTTGTTTAAGCGATTTCATTTGTAGATCAACTCTATGAGATGCATCAGGAGTATCAAAAATATTCTTTAATAGATTCCAGGCAGACCATGCATCTTTGGAATTCTCAATATGAACAAACATGTGTTCAGTTACAAAAGAACGTAGCAAAGCAAGTGATTTTTCATCTTTTAAATTCCATTTTTCTAAAGAAGTAGTGTCGGTGGGATTAGTTGGAGCAATATCACCATCACATATATCACGCCATAATTCATTATAGATCAAAGTGTTATGCGTGTGCCGACTCCAAGATTTGTAATGCTTGGGTCCATCTAACTTATCTGATTCTGTGAATAGGTTGATTAATTTAGACATGATTTTTATTGCAAGATTGCAAGTCAATAATCCACAAAAATCCAAAAGAGAGACGCAATGAATCAAAAAGGAGTACTCAATCCACGCAAAAAGAGTGCTTTTAAGAGCTTGGCCTTGACCCTTTAAAAGTCTCGTTGAAAATGGAGTTTGAGATAGTATTTTACTGGACTCTTCTCAACTTCTAAGCGTTTAAGACTACAATCAAATCTTTCAAAGTTTAACCCTTTTTACAAGATAGATAGCCTTTTACAGTAATAAAATGTGCCCCCCTTGAGCTAAAGTCATCAAATACTAAATGATTTACAAAAATTGAATAATTTTTACAAATCACCCAAAATTAATAAAATATTACATAAAGATATAGAATGCCCTTAGAAATCCATGCATGCATTGTCGTTATGCCTCCACTTTGAAATTTTATGGATGAATAATAACCGCTTGAGAACATTACCTTCAACCGTAGGGGATTGTCGCAAAAAATAATAAACAACTGTTGGAATTCTTAGGGGAAAGAGAGAGTGGATCTGAGTGATATTGTGACACAATTGTTGGACGATATCGTGGCCTCCTCTTAATGATTTTGTGGAATAATTTTTGCACTATAATCCATGAATCCATTCAACAATTATGTGGTTCCATCTCCACTGTGATTTGATGAATCCACTGAACTATCTCGTGGTTGCACCATCTCCTCTGTGATCTCGAGCAGATAATATCACCATGGTATAATAACTATCTTAAGGAGGGTGATCCATCTTTGGAGGGATAGGATCATTGTAAAGATGTTGTGAGCCGTGAGACGGAGATTGCTCATGATTTCTGGGTTGACGAGGAATACAAATTTTCCATCATCATCGCTGGTGTTGGTGAGTTCAGATTCACTCAAGGATGATACTTTTATTTCCTCTGCTAATGTCCCTCAAGTTTTACAACATATTCGATTTGTTTGTGTGGAGTATTGAGGCAACGCTACCATACAACAATCAGGAAAATTTCGTGCATTCAAAGGTTGAAGCCCAGCGATACATGATTGTTGTAGCTCTGAAGCAATGTTTACAAGTTGCTGAGCTTGTGAAGTTGTTTGGACTATTTTTTCTGCCTCCTGGATTATTTTTGAAAAAGTAGATTGGCGCTAAAGATTTCTTTTTCTTTCCTGCAGATTTAGAATCTACGTTCCTTCTTTACAGAATGCGCCTGCCAAAAGAATCAAGGTGGTTGTCGTTTCCTTTGAGGAGGGTTTACACTGTATATTGAATTGCTCTATCAATGGCTGCAAAGAATCCAAAAAAAATACCAATTCTTTCTAGATCTAAAACAACAGATCGAAAAACAATGATAATGCTCTCTATATAAAAAATAAAAATTGGACTGATAATTGCCAGATTTATACACAGATTTGTAGCAATATTACATAAAGAGCCCTTTAAAAAAAAAGAGATGGAACTATGAGGTATGAAATATGCCTAGATCTCTTAGATTTATATGAAAGAGAGCGGCTATTCATCAGATCGACAATATTTGAAATTGCAATCTATAAAATTTAAAACTAAAAAAAGTTGATTCGATCAATTAATGAAAACAATTGATTGCTGCATTCACAATAACACTTTCCTTATTTTAAAACAACAACAGATTACTTCATTACTGTTGCTAAAACAATGAGGAGAAGTTCTTCTTTTCACTATAGTTGAAAGTTCTAAAGGAAGAGGAAAATCAAATTTTGGAAATTTTCAAAATCAGTCTTCTAATTGAGGTCGTGGCAGAGGTCATGGTCAAGGTAGAGGTCGTAGAAATTTTCATCAACACAATTTTCAAAGTAATCCTCACAATAATAATGCATAGTGAGGAAGAGGCATAAATTTCAGTCAAGTAAGATGTAAAAGATATTTAAAGATGGGTTATTATTTATCAAATTTTATTACAAGCAATGATCAATCGCCAAAGTTTAAGCATACATCAAATTAAAATTCTCAACAATCAGCTCAATATTCAGAGGATTAATATTACTAGGATGATCAATATGAATATGTTTTTTTAGCAGTTTAACATTTAGATTCATTTGAAAATGATTGGATATTGGACACAGGGTCTACTCATCATATGACTTATCACAAAGACTATTTTTAGAATTGTAAGATGTTCAACTAAATCCCATTTATTTAGCTAATGATACCACTCATATACCTTAAGGAAAAGGTTCAGTGAAAGTATTTATCCTTGGAATTGGTGAAAAATGGATTTCAAATGTTTGGTATGTGCTAACTTTTAAGAAAACAATGTTATCCTTAGTCACAATCAGACAAGATGGACATAAAATCGTCATGCAAGATGGTTTGGTGAAGATTAATTCAGAGAATGATAACTTGAAAAAAATAATGACTGGATATGAAGATGGGAAGTTACTAAGAATGAATGGGAAAGTCATCCAAAGAAAGGAAGAGGTTGCAACAACAATGAATTCCGAAATGTCTTCATTTAGATTATGACATTTTTGATTTGGTCACTTAAACTTTGATAGTCTCTTGAAATTTAAGTCCTTAGATTTGCTAAAGGGTTTTCCAACTTTCAAGAAAAAAAATTCCAAGTGTGAAGCTTGTATTTTTGGCAAGCAAAAGCGAGAAGTTTTTCCAACAAGCTCATGGTGAGCAACAAAGTATTTGAAGTTGATTCAAAGTGATATATGTGGTCCAATGGAATATTCTTTCGGTGGATGTCGATACTTTATATTGTTCATTGATGACCACACTAGAATGACATGGGTGTACTTTTTAAAGGCAAAGTCTGAATCTTTTGAAAAGTTTGTAAATTTTCAACACATGGTTGAAAATGAAACTAGAGAAAAGGTTGCTTCTTTGAGAACTGATAATGGAGGTGAATTCACTTCAAATGAATTCAATGATTATTATCTAAACAATGGAATTAAGAGGCAACTGAAAAATTCCTATACTTCACAGTAGAATGGAGTTACTAAAAGGATGAATAGAACTCTCACGGGTATGGCAAGATCTATGATGCAGTTTAAAGGGTTGAGCACAAAATATTGGGATGAAGCATTCCATACTGCAGTTTATCTCAGAAATCGATCACCTACATTAGCTTTAGATGGAAAAACACCTTATGAAGCTTGGTATGGTTTTAAATGCAAGGTAAATAATCTTTGGGTTTTTGGCTCAACATGTTATGCTTCGGTTCCTAAGGAAAAAATGAATAAATTGAAAAATCCAAGTATGAAGTGTACCTTCATTGGATACTCTGATGAAAAGAAAGGGTATAGATTTCCTTTAGATGGAAAATTCATTGTCAGTAGAGATGTAATTTTTGATGAAATTGAAAGTACCATTTTAGATGAGATTAATCATCTCCTTAGTCGTTTAGAGAAGAAAAACACTAAGGGAAAAGGTAATTTGAACAATTCAAAGAAAACATTTTGGTTTGAAAAGACTTTGTTTCTCCATAAGACATTTCTTTATCAAATAGTTCTTCTGATTTATCTGATAATTAAACTACAAAAGACTCTTCTGATACTGAATCTTCAAAAGAATATTCTCCAACCTCAAATATTTCAGATGATAGAAGAGCCTCATTTTTTGAAAATCCTCTTTTCAACAATAATGGTGATTTAGATCCTCAATCCCCTCAACATAAGAAGCCCAAGTGGGCCGAACAACTTTTGAAAGATGTTCATTCAGATGAAATGAACAAAACTGGAACTAGGGGATCTTCAAGAGAAGAAGCTAATTTTGCTCATGCTTCCATTGAACCTACTTTTTTTGCTGAAGTAGATGGACATAAAGAATGGCAAGAAGCAATGATTAATGAATATGATTCAGTCCTTGCAAATGGACTTGGAACTTAGTTTATTGTCCACACGATGTTAAGCCCATCGATTGTAAATGGGTTTATCGATTAAAGTACAAGCCCAATGGTAAAATTGACAAGTACAAAGAAAGACTTGTTGCTAAAGGTTTTTCTCAACAGGAAGGAATTGATTATGAAGAAAATTTTTCACCCACAACTAAATGGAATACTATCAAAATGGTTATCAATTTGGCTGCACATAATGGGTGGAAATTACATCAAATGGATGTCAAAAGTTCCTTACTAAATGGATATCTAAAGGAATATATTTTCATGACTCAACCACAAGGGTTTGAAGCTAAAGGAAAAGAACATAAAGTTTGCAAACTTGTGAAGGATTTATATGGCTTGAAATAAGCTCCTCGATCTTGGTATGCAAAAATGAATGAGTACCTACAAAAGGTGGGTTTTCAGCGAAGTGAAGTATTTTCAAATGCAAGATAAGCACATGGTGATACTTGTACCCTGTGTTGATGACTTAATCATAACAGGAAATAATGAAGCACACATCAAACATGTTAAGGAAGAACTTAAAGTAGGGTTCAAAATGACTGATTTAGGGAAACTTCATTATTATATTGGATTTGAAGTATCTCAACATCCTAACCAAATATTCCTTAGTCAAACTAAGTATGCCACTAAATTTTTAAAGAAATTTGGCATGGAAGATTGTAAACTTTCTCTTACCCCCATGGATCA
>JASDQU010589524.1:12806-27224 GCA_032191745.1 Picea mariana
TGACCATATTTGTCATATTCAGTCAGTATAGTTTCAAGGTTTATGCAAGAAAAAAGATAAATTCACTGGAATTAAGAAAAAAGGGCACTAAGATACATTCAAGGTACAAAATTCTTTGGTCTTCTATACAAAAGGAACAATAGTTTTGCACTTGTTGGATATTCATATGTTGATTTTGCAGGTGACATTGATGATAGAACATCCACTCTAGGTTATTTAATGAATATGGGTTCAACAACAATATATTGGAATTAAAAAAAGCAGACAACAATTGCCAATTCTTCAACAGAGGCAGAGTACATATCAGCTTGGGAAGCAACATGTGAGATTGTATGGCTATGCATAGTTTTATAGGATCTTGGTGAAACTCAGAAATCACCAACTACCTTATTGAGCGACAGTCAGTAAGAAATAAGGATGGCCAATAATCCATTATTTCATTCAAAGACTAAACATGTCGACACCATGTACCACTTCATAAAATCACTCATCATCAAAGACATCATCAAGCCTCAGTTCTGTCCGTCTGATGATCAAACTTCAGATATTTTTACCAAACCTCTTGGTAGAATAAAGTTCACTAAGTTCAAAGATGAAATTGGTATTTGTAAAAATGAACTTTCATATTAAAGGGGGGATTGTTAGCCTCATAATCATAAATTTATTTAGTCTAAGTATTTTCTAGTACAAATGTTTTTAGAAATTAATTTATTCTAGTTTTTTAGGATAATGACACCTAGTTTCTATGTAAAGGACACCTATCATACTCATGTGATTGATTGTTCTCCTAGATTTTAGTTTAGAGTTGAGCTATATAAAATAGCTCCTTCTTCAAGTGAGGTTAAGGAGTAGATTATGGATTGTCACTTCAGATTGTAATCACTTTTTCCTTATCAATAAAATTATGTGTCTGAGGACACTTTGTCAACATTGTCGAGATTTGTTGTTCTAGAGAAACTTATTAGAGACAATGCTTGATTTTCATTGGATAAAATTTCACAAGATTTTGTGGAGAATATGACATTGTGATGGGGCAATCATAAAATTATTATCCACAAGGGAATGGCCTTGCCGAGTCTACAAGTAAGAAATTGATTCAAATATTAAAGAAGACTATTGATCGAAATCAGAAAAATTGGCACTTGAAGTTGACAAACACTTTATGGGAAGGAAGAATGACTCCAAAGGATATCACTAGGATGTCTCGTTACATGTTGGTTTATGGAAACGAAGTGAAGCTTCCAATCAGTCTTGAATTGAATGCTTTGACTTATGCGATCAACCTGGAGAACGTTGAAGATACTCCCCCTCTACAAAAGAGATTGAATCAATTGTTGAGATTAGAATAAGAAAGAAGTGAGGCTTTGAAGAAAATATCACAGATGCAACAAAATGTTAATAAATATTTCGATCAAAGTGAAGCAATCAAGAACTTTCAAAAGGGATAATTGGTGTTTCTCTAGGAAAAAGAAAAAGAGAAGTCATCAATGCATACAAAATTTGAGGCACTATGGATTGGGCCTTACCTCATTGATAAAATTATAGGTTTAAACTAATACTTGATTAAAGATACAAAGGGAACTATGTTTATGTTTCCTATCAACGAGAAACACTTGAAAAGTTTCTTCACTTGAGATACTCTCTTTTCTTTTTACATAATTTTTTATTTTATTTTGTACATCCTCACTATTTCAACTCTATTTCCCAAAGGATAAAACATCTAGTTGTGATATTCTGGATTCTTGACAATCGATAGGGGTTATAATCCCACATTTGGAGCCATTTGTTGAACCCCTTTTGTTCTTCCTCTTTCTTTCTATTTTCCCTTTTTCTTTTCTTACCTCTTCTCTTCCCCTTCTATAAATTTCCTTCCCGAATCTCTCATATCCCCATTTTCCCTTTTCTTTGTTGTATCAATATTACCACACTTAGTTGTTTTCACCATATTCATGGAATTTCATACTCGCAAACTCTTAGACTTGTATTATGTTCCCTTTACCCATACATCAGTTTGCCCCCACACTTAGTTTATTTTTTGTATCACGGAATTTCAGACTTTTGGACTTGCAGACTTACATGTTATGCTTCCACTCCTCTTACAGCCCGCCCGATGTATATTAACACTTAGCTATTTCATCTATTCATAATTTCAGACTCGTGGAACTTCATACTCTTAGACTTGCCTTTCCATTCTAATCACTCACTCTGATTCTTCACCGTCACATGTCCCTTATTACACTTTTCTCGAGGCACATTTAATGTTATCTTTATGGACATAACTACTAAATTCATTTATGAAATGGCCATTAATTAATGGTGTTTATATCGAGGAAATTCACATTTATTTCAAGTTAATGCTTTCTTTGAAAGAAATCTAGCTTAAAATTATTTTACCGTGCAAAGTAATATTACAAGAAAATCTTGCTAGCTAAATGAAATTAGTCATGAGAAAGAGACAATTTTGTGGAGATACCTTGAACCTTTTCACCGGAGAAGACCAAAACTATCATTGGTCTTGGTCATATTGGTACCATTAAAATATTTCAGGTAAAGAAAATAACAAGGTGTGGACTTCAGGGATATTTCTCGTAGGTTGCATCCAAGAGGTCTTTGAATGAAAATATATCATCGCCTGGTGCATCAAAAAATTTATCCAAAACAAAAGGGCCATCGCATTGCAGAGCAGTTATCCTGTATCCTTGGAACCTTCAATATTTAGGGAGATGTTGAAATTTCCGGAGCCAAACCTAGTTTACAAAGGGGAAGAAACCAAGAATTTTATAAAAAGAAAAACAAAACGGAATCAAACTTATTCAAGGATATTTACATGACCCTACATTAATTCCAGAAGATATATCCATGATTCAAGTAAGTTCTTTGAAAAATCCCTATAAATAAATTTCTTGGTTATTTACTCGAATTGTTGGCCAAGTCTCTACAGAAACCATTCCTCGATTGGCATTGTATATATTGCATTTCACAGTTCATGAAAACATAATCTTCGACTGGGTGAAGATTATTTCAAATGAGATTACTGCACAACTGACAAATTTCAAGACTAAGAAGAAATTTTATATGTCATCTTATTTGGTATTTGCTATCACCTAGTGTCATACTTTTAAGGGTTTAAATATTTCTAGAAGGGTAAAATTAAAGGTGGACCCTGTGACCATGAGGTATCAAGCTTTATGGAGGAAAAAGGTTGACCGCCATTTCTATGAAGTATACAATGATTTTGTGTCTAAATTCAAGAAGCTATTATTTGTGGAATATACTTCCCGACTCTCATTGGAGGGGTCATATTTTCTGAAAAGGAAAGGAATTCTTGAAAAAATGGAGGATTATATTATCATTAGGGTTTTCTATTCTAACGAAAAACCCATTTTTTTCCATATTATGTATCTGATAAATTGTTTATTATTGAAATAGATAGACAATACAAATTCTGGTTTCACACCATTTTTGAGAAAAGAAAAAAGGAATTAATATCTCTTCCTTGGAAATTTGGTGAAATTCTTCTCAGATAAATTTATGAGATTGAAGAATATGCTGCCTAATTCAACCACTTGTTACTAGGGAAATCAATCTATGGCATGGGGTAAACCACAATAGACGGAAATGACTGCAAAAATCAACTCTAATCTCAAGTATGCTATATAAACAAATATGTTAACCAAACAAAATAAAGAGCTTACCTCATCCATACGTTCGATGAAGTCCACCATTGAGCACTCGAATCAAAGAAATATACCTGCAACTTGTCCTCAACAACCAAGATACACAAGCACATGGTCATAATATATAAATTTATCGCATTTAATAGCATAATCCATCAATATTCATAACAAGTATGCCCATGGAATAACAATTCAAATATTTTCAAGACATTAATTGGATGAGAAAAGAATATTTCTATTAAAATGTAATCAACAAAAGTATATGAATGACAAACTTCTATGTCAGCACATTCGAAACCGAGAAACTAAGTCCCTTCTAGCTGGGCCTCCACCACTTCAATCCTCCACCAAAGACAAGCTCATATAAGAGAGACAATGAGGTTCTCCATCAAGTAGGGAAGAGCTTGGGTGTTGAACAATGTGTTTAGACTCAAAAGGACAAAGGGATGCAGACTCAATATGAAGTGAGTAATTTCTCCAGAGTAACTTTGCTCTCAAAGTTGAATTCTTCTCCTCTTTTCCACATCTTGGATATGACTCATTTATAGCCTTCAAATGGAACTGAAGGGTCGAGTCATAATGTTTCCAGTATATGGAAGGTCAAGCATCATGGATCTCGTGACGTGACATGGAAACCTGCCACCATTTTTAATTTTGGGCACAAAATCTGATGTACGCGGGTTGCAATGGTGCAACCTACATATACACATGTTGTATAATAGTTAGGGTGCGTATATGTGGAAAAATATTATTTTTATCTCTGGGAATTGCAAAATGGGACTTAAACTCTGCATAGGGAAATAGAAAAGGCCTTCTGAGAAAATTTTCATAGGGTGAGGAAAATATTTCTATAACACCATTTCAACCTGAGATATGCAGAGGAAATCAAGGGTTTTGACCCTAGTCAAATTTTTAAAAATCATTTGATTTATTCGGTCTTATCCCTACACTAATAAAATCATTTTTAAGCGGAGAAGAGGAGAATGTTAGACATTACCCTAATAATCAAGAAGCTAACAGAGACTACGATGATATAGAAACTATCATACGTAACCAAAAACATCACAAGGAAAGAGGTAAGCCTTCAATTGAGAAGAATGTTGAGTCACCATTTTTTTTTAGAATAATTATTCTTCCCAAGATAAACCCTTAGCCAAGATAATTCAGGGGATGATGAATAAAGAAAGCCTCCTTAGGGGACCTTAGAAAACCCCCACAAGTTAAATATTAAAAGGAAAAGAACTAATTCAGAACAAGAGGGAGGAGAAACACATGCACCTGAAAGTGATTTATTATTGGATAATATGGGCTTGGATGTGGATATCGAAAATATCACCTTCCCAGATATAAAAGAACCTGTTAGAGAAGATGTACAACATAGTTCCATACTCATGGTCCAGGATTAGATATTTTCTGATGAAGAGACATTTTTTGTAAAAAATGTCTCTTTTGACAAATATTATCATAAATTTGTCATTGAAAGAACCAAGAAGAGTAAAAGTGGAAAGTTGTGGTCTACCATTGATACACAAAACATGTTTGCTTCTAGATTGTCTTCCATTCATAAAGTTACAAGGGATGAACTAAAATTTTCAATTGCCAATACAGAGGAAGAAAACACTCGGTTGAAAGAGAAAACTAAATAATTGGAAGCAACTCTCATGCCTCCACCTATTCTACCTTTCCCCATTGCCATGATTGATCCTAAGACAGTTTTTCAAGAAACCCCAGAGTCAAGTGCTAAAGTGAAGGGAATTTCAAATTTGATTATTGCCACTTGAAATTTTTTCAAGAGAATATTAATAAAATGATGCCATTTATTATAGAGTTATGGGATATGAAAAAAACATTTGCCTCTCTCGGCCTAAGAATTCAAAACACTAGGGAATATGTGAATACAGATCTGAAAAATGATGAAGGTTTTTACACAGATGGAGTTGTGATGTTTGTATTAAATGTTTCAGAAATGAAAAAGAAGATGATAAAGAAAGAATATTTACCTTCCTTGAGCCACATCAAACAACTAAAGGCCTGTTGGATTGAAAGGATCAATATATTGAAGGGATTGTCAATTCAATTAATTGATTTTTCAAGAAGGAAGACAAAAGGATACTAAAAAATGATTGATTTAAATATCATTGGAACCACTATTAAAGTCTCAGACCCTAAGTATATCCAAATTCAATGCTCATGAATTGACAAAATTTATAAGACAAAGTTGAAGAATTAAAAAGGGCATCAGCTGAAACGTTTGATACTATGATTGGATCCACACATGATGATATTGACAACTGGCTTGTTGAGTATACCAATAAAAATGAAGATATTGAGAATACTTTGTAAAATTTATCTATTGATCATAGAGAAATCGAAAAGGAGTCGTTTAATATTAAAGTAAAACACGAAGTGACCATTTCCCTGTTAAGTAATTATATTCAGGAATAGTTAAACAACTCAATTGCCAAGATTTCTTAAATACCAGCAAAAGCAGTTACAACCAACAATTGAACCACAACAAGAAAGGGTAAAAAATAAACAACAACAAGCTAATTAAAGGGAGATATTCCATCATAGTAAGTCCATGTTGATCAAATACTTCTTCCCTTATCAGTTTTTCATCCATTTATTCTTCTTCTTTAACTAGAAAAGTATAACCGAATCATAATCTTCCTCTTTGTCTTCTTTCCAGATTCTGTTGTTTGACATCTGCCCATGTTCCTCTTTTTACTTCATAATTTCTTGTACATGTTTTCTTTATGGTCCGCGGGAGCCCCAATCCCATTCCATTGGAAAAATGTCTTAATTTAAATGCACTGTAACAAACATTATTATTTTTGAGAAATCTCAGAGAACTAATTCAGTATCAATTTTGACGGTATTTTATAACTCTGAGTCTTGAGTATAAAGTATTTGAAATTGGTCTATCATAATATTCTTTTGAGCTCTATAAGTATCAATCTTTAAAATTTCTCTCATGTGAATGGACCATCTTCTTTTATTTTGAATGTGATCAGCATATTTATTTTTTCTATGATGGATGTGAGGACATTTTTATTTTCTGTAATGTGTGATGTATGAGATTCCTTGTTCACTTCCCAAGAATTCTCTTTTGTAAATATTCTTTACTTTTCAACATTTTGATTTTTCTTGAGCATTAAAGATTGGACTATATTATGGTCCCATATTATTATTTATTTGAAAATTAAAAAGAATATCATAAGCCAAATATGAGTACCACCTCTTTAAAAACATAGGAGGATTCATATCTTCGTGAGGTTGTCATTTCAGTCCTAAAAAATTCAAATGTCAATAGTCTCCTAGATAAGGCATCAAAAACTATATTATTCTTCCCCTTAACATATTCAATGTTGAAATCATATGCCTATACCTTGATCACCCATTTTTGTTTCCTCTCATTCACGTCCCACTACTCCAAGAAGTAACTCAAGTTGTTGTGGCCAATCCTAACCATAAAGCATCGTCCCAGTAGGTACTGTCTAAACTTAGTCAAGGGATTCATGATGGCCAACATCCCCTTATCATAGATATGATAGAGTGTCTCTGGTTCCCTCAAATTTCTAGTCAAGAAAACTATTGGATGTCTATTTTGCATCAATACCACTCCTATCCCTTCTCCAGATGAGTCACATTCCATTACAAAATGTTGTGTGAAATCTAGGAGTGCTAAAACTGGGTAGGTGCTCATCACCTTCTGCATCATGTTGAATGCTACCTGTGATTCCTATGACCATTTGAGCACTCCCTTATTGGTGATATATTTCAAGGGCTCACATAGTTGTGAAAATCCCTTTATGAAGCTCCTATAATAAGTACATATCTCAAAGAATACTCACAAGTCTATGATCGACCTGGGAGTGGGATAGTCTAGGATCATGTGGATCTTCTCCTGATGCAACTTCACTCCCTTGACACCAATCACGTTCCCTAGATAGAGGATCTCTATCAACCGAAATTCATAGTCTACCTCCTTGGCAAAAAGTGACTGCTCCTCCATAATGGTGAGAATCTCTTTCACATGCCACAAATGTTCCTCCCAAGTCCTGTTGTAGACCAGAAGATCGTCAAATATCACCAGTAGAAACTTCCTCAACTTTTTGTTGAATATATGGTTCATACATGACTGGAAGGTAGCTAGTGCATTAGTCAACCCGAAGGGCATGACTACAAACTCATGATGGCCATCTATCAGCTCATCAATCCTGGGTATCGGGTATCTATTCTTAATAGTCTTATTTTTTAGAGCCCTATAGTTAATGCACATCCTCCGTGTGCCATCCTTCTTTTTCACCAATACTATTGAAGAAGAAAATGGACTAGAGCTAGGCTGGATGTGTCCCATCTCCAAAAGTTCCTGTATGGCCTTCTCTATTTCGTCCTTGAACTTCTTTGGGTGCATGTATGGTGTAGTAATCACGGGCTTGGCCCCTCCTATAACTCAATGACGTGCTTGAATCCTATGTTTGGTGGTCTCCCTATTGTAAGTGGCTTGAATAGATTATCATGCTTACCAAGTAACTCATGTATATCCACATGGTAATGATGACGATCTTGGGATGGCTTATGCATTTCGACCAAACACTCCGCAGTGCATGACACATCACCATGTATAAAGATGGCATCCATGCACTTTTTAGACACAACCTTAGGTTCTCTAGATGACATACCCCTCAGGACAACTTGCTAACCCCTGGTGTCCATGAATTCCATCCTTATTTCCTAATAATTCATCTTGAAATATCCAAGGGAATATAACCACTACACTCCCAACACCATATTGGTGTCTACTATTTCCGCCACATAAAATTCATCAGTCAATGTATAGTTTCCCAGTGTCACATCCAACCCTCTAATCCTCCAATCATAATTCATTTTGTACCCATCTTCTACCACTACTTCAAATTTCTAAAATTCCTCTGTGGGAATTTGTCTCTTTGAAACCAATGTTGTGTCGATGAAGTTGTGAGTGGCCCCACCTTTAATTAGCACAGTAACTCTCTGTCCTTGATTAATTCCCCTCATCCAGAAGGTATAATACATTAAGACTCTTGATAGTGTGGCAATGGTTATCTTCTTGACCCCCTCCTACAATGGGGCATGCTCTGTAATCTTAGGGTGAAGTGTCTCATCACTTCTCTGTCCACCATATGATATGTGATGGATATCTTCCTCTCCCTCATCTTCTTCATCGTATAGAACCTCAATATAATGGACCTTCTCCTTTCCCATACATCATTGGACTGGCTCCCATGGATCTTTGCAGCTGAAGTAGAGTTTGTTCCTTATGAGCTCTCTCTGATTCTCTTCTTCCATATGATCTTTTCCTATCCATGTCTTCTGGGGAAAATTCGTCGACTGACCCTTCTATGGAATGAAGGGTTTTACTGGGGCCTTCTTGGATGTTGTTTCATCCATATCCTAAGTCTTCATGATGGTGTCCTATAATGTGGGTGGCCTAAAGGCCTTCACCCATCCTCTCAAGGGTTCAACTAGACCCTTTGTGAACAACATCACCAACCTTTCTTCATAAATATCAATCACCATTACTACCATCCTCTAGAATTTTGTGATGAATGCTTTAGGTAAACTATTCTACTTCAATTATGCCAATTCCCTTAAGTGGATCTCAAGATATTTACTGTCGAACCTATCCATCAACCTCTAAGTAAAATCCTCATATGATGTGATGTTGGAGTTCTCTAATGTTACCAACCCATGGTACCACCACTCATGAGCTTCCCTGTCCAAATGTAGGGTGGAAAATTTGATGGCATACGATTTTGTCATCAGGTTAATATGGAAATAAGTATCCAACTTATGCACCCATGCTCTGGCTGTGGTTTTGGTCATTCCGTCAAAATATGGGACTACCATTTTCCCTATTTTATGCACTGGATAAACATTATGCATGTATTGCGATCCCCTTAGTTTGTTCCTCATCATGAGGTTGAAATAATCATTATAATAGATATCTACCTGAACTTCCTCTGCTAATGAATAATATTATTTGTGTTATCCAGAGACCTCTTCAATATTATTTCCTAGTTCTTGCACTCCAATAGGTTGTTCCTTAAGTAATGGTGGTAACAACGCTCTATAATTCCTCCTACTCCCTATATATAAGGCACTTTGTGCAATAATATGAGTATTTATAACCTCTACTTTAGTTCTTCCCTAACTTCCATTTGGTCATGTGTGTTCTTGTTGTCCTACCAATTTTATGAGTTTCGTAAGGGTCTGTTGTTGGGTTCTCAACATCTCTTCATGCCTCCTAGAGGCTGATATTTGGTTCTAGTTAGCTTCATCATGACCTCTATTCCACTGATTTAGTTGTCTGAGCACCGGGTCTCGTGTAACTTCCAGGTTATCCTCCATGTTTCCCTTAGTTTCTGACTCGGTTTAGTTTACTTCCACTTCTCTCTCTAGTGAACTTCAAGAAGGTCCTCCATGGCCTTTCTTCTTAGGCATCAATATAATCATATGCTAACAAAATCACCATCCATGATACCACTATAATGTCCACAATTTGTAGGGGTCTTCATAGGACGCCTGCAGGGTGTCTAGCAGGGCCTCACAGGATGATCCTTGCTCAACCTATGGGGGTGCATCCTTTCCTAGGTGCATGAAACCCTCTTGCCACCTATGGACCTAGCAATTAATCCCCTCTAGAAAAATGTCGCAAACCCCCTATGCAAGTTTATATGCCTTCAAATGATCTCTAGGATGAAATGAAGAACCACAATGAACTCAAATGAGGATTCTAGATTAATACCCTCTTTGTCTAGATAGGGTGGATATTGCACCATCGAAACTAAACCTATAGTGGAAGGGTTTTTCCGAAAACCCCAATGAAAACGCTGGCTACAAGAGCACTCAATAAGATATCAAATCATAATTCCAATGGGAAGGATTGATCCTATTCACTTTATTTTACCTCCAATTCCATTTAAATACAATTGTTTATTTTATTTAAATGTCACTTTTAGGGCTTTTCGATATTTTTACCTAGTGACATGATTTGAAAATGGGTGAGTACTTTATGCAAGTTTTCAATCAAGAGTCATTTTCTGATGAATTAGTTTCATAAGGATTAAAGTGAATATGAATCCATGATTAACCATGATTTTAAACAATAGAACATAACATACATGAACTCAAATGGAATAAAACACATGAAAAGACAATAGAGAGAGACAACCAATGTTGGTAATAGAGTTCACCCCTCATGGGCTACGTCTTCGGAACCACTTCAATTTGAATACAGATCACTTTCATTCATTCTTCAAAATATGTTGGTACATTCTCATAAGTGATTACATAAGATATGCCTTCTCCTTCAATGAGGATTCAAGAAGAGTGCTCACACTCATACCTCCCCATACATCAAGAAGGATAATACCTTACATAAATAAGTCTCTCAAAGCTTAGGAGTAGTAGCACTATGGCTCTCTAACTCCACTCATTAACTTTCCATTACTCTCCTCTTCCTCTCCCCTTACAAAGGGCTCACATAAGGCATTATATAGTTTTTCCTCACTCCCTATTAAGAAAGAGCATTAACTCCTAGATCCACAATAATAGGATGTAATTACAAAAGAGGAAAAACAAGATCCATGAATGTAGGATATCAAACTATATTCAAGTACATAATGGGAAAAGTTTCAAAACCACCCAAAGACTCTTCATCCATGTCATTTATTCTATCAACCTAATAGTGATAAAAATGGCAAATTGGTGTGAGGAGGTTTCTCACATAAAAACCAATTTCCAAAATGATAATTTAATGATAAATACGTGAGTCTAATTTCCCTCACAAGTATTAATCATTTTACATTAATAATGAATAATAATGTATGAGTTTTTCAAAATATAATAAAGCATAAATAATATGCATGCGCATCTCATAAAACATAAGAATGCATGAGACCCTTTCCTCACAAAGCATTAATAAAATTCATGAGAAACATAAAACTAAAAACATATAAGTTTACCACATTCACCACTATGAAAATCAACTTGGTGAACATAGTAAAGTCCTTCCATGTGTGGGATCCGTCTGAATCATGACACCTCCTTGAATCCCTTTTTCCTTGTTTCCTATAGCCTATGGGAGTTGTATAGGATATTGAGTCACACCCTCATCAAGATCAATCAGAAGGGGTCATTACATCCCATTTGTTTGAATGCATGGTAATATACAAACATTGAGTTCTGTTCTGGGTGATAAACCCATTTAAATTTGAATTGCATAGTTGATCTGAAATCACATTCAGGGTTTGTCTTGTTGCTAGCACATTAACTTTGCTATATTTCATTGACAACAAATATCAAACTTATGCGTTAAACTGGTATTTGACATCACTGAGTTTCTTCTAGTAAATGCAATATGAAGAGTTATGAGTCATTTTGGATTATCAAACTTGTCAAGGATTGACCAATTATTATTATTGAAATTCCAAAATGATTAAATGTGAATGAGTATATTCAAAACTTTATTGTGAGGTCAGACTTGGAGAGTTAAAAGTTATTAGAATTTTTTGTTGAGATCAATAAATATGTCGAGTAGCATAAAATAAACTTCAATAAAATCCATCTTAGTATAAAGACAAGAAACTTAACAAATAAGTGCAACATTATTAGATATCTCACAACCCTATTTTAATGAATCTAGTTGTTGCTTCATTTCGATTATGTTCTTGTAGTATTAATTCAAACTTTGTAGAATTGATTGTGAAGGTCTCTCACCTAAGCATAATATCATGATTGTTATTAATGAAGGATATAGTTTGTTGATGGGTGACCTTCGAGGTGTTGGTTTTCCTTCATATGAGATATGATTGATATATTATTACAATGATGAGTGTTCCATATATAGGGAACATATGGTGACCATCCATGAAAGGATGCCTCCCTTGAATAATCAATAACTATTTATTATTATCATATACTTATTATATATGATATTTAATAATCAACAATTATATTTTTAATTATTATTCTAAGAGAATGTCTTCCCGATGTTGTCCAAACATCAACACTCCCTCTCAATGAAGGAGACATTCTGCAACATGCCAATATTGTATTTTAAGTATAAAAAATTCACCCTAGACTCATGACACTTGTCTGTCAGTCTTGGGAGACATCTCTCTCCCACATGAATCAAGGAGAAACTCCTTCTGCAACTCTCCCTCTGAGCCAATTAACTCTCTCTAAGATTAGGCTCACTTTGGGTCAAGATGTAATACCATATAACATCTTGAGTCTTTATTATTCCTTGTCAAATCACCATGACTAGGAAAAATATCACACCGGGATCTTTCACCACAAGTACACACCTATGATTGAATGTTGGCTTGATGCTGACTGACACATGGAAAGCACTTCAAGAACTTTGGGTCTATATTGTTCCTTGTCATGATCAAGGAAGGATTAAGTCTAGGCCCATTTACCATAAGTGCACCTTTATGATAAATGTATCCTATCTCGCTTGGTCTACAGCCCAATCTAGGAGAAGTTTTGCCCGATGATGAAACATCAATACTCCCTCTTAGCTAGGGAGGTATCTTTCCATAGTAGTACACAACTACTTTCCAAAGACATACAGTCTCCACTAGTGGTACACAACCACCATAGTAGAAAAAGTTTTGTCACACATGGCACTCCCATGTGGACTTCTAGAGTCTACTCCCTCTAGGAACACTTAGGGTCAACTCCCCATAGTGTGTGATGTCAAGGGTCAACTCCCTTGACATGTCCTCATGTTCTCTCCACATGGTATGTTGGGATATAAGCCCAAATGCACTTATCCTTTCTCGAATAAGTGTCCCACTTATCCCTTCTCGAATAAGTGTCGTCACAAATCAACTCAACCCAATCACAAAGGAGTATGATTTGGAGAAAGTTTGTCACACATGGCACTCCCATGTGGACTTATAGAGTCTACACCCTCTATAAATACTAGGGTCAACTCTCATAGTGTGTGTTGTCAAGGGTCAAATCCATTGACATGTCCTCATGTGCTCTCCACATGGGACGTTGGGATATAAGTCCAAAATTATTTATCCCTTCTCAAATAAGTGTACCACTTATCCGTTCTTGGAGAAGTGTCATCACAAATCAACTCAAATCAGTCACAAAGGAGTATGATATGGAGAATTTCTTAGGAAGTTGCAAACATCAACACTCCCTCTCAGAGACGGAGGCATTCTCTGCCACACCAAGTCTGTCACAGAATTAATTGAACTTCGTCCTGGTTTGGTAAGAATATCAACAACCTGCTCATTTGTTGGAAGGTAAAACACCAATACTTCCTTCCTCATTTGTCGGAAGGTAATAATATCAACAACCTTATCATTTGTCAGATGTAATGGTACTTTATCTCAACGTGGTTCGATTTTTCATGAAACAACGGATTATCTGAGATCTATACACAACTTTGGTTACCATAATGACTAATGGTGGAATCCAACACATGTTCGGATAAATTTGCAAGGACTTACAAAGCTACGCTGCTTCATGGACTGACATACTTAATGAAATGTACTCTGCTTCTGTTGTTCTCAAATACACAGAAGTTTGTTTCTTGCTACACCAAGAAACCATGGAAGATCCCAAAGTGAAGCAACACCCGAAGGTGCTCTTTCTATCCACTATGCTCCCTGCCCAATCAGAGTCAATATATTCCTACCATATCATATATACTTTCAGTATTGATATGATATGG
>JASDQU010589524.1:35255-47841 GCA_032191745.1 Picea mariana
TTTTGGGTTTTGAAAACACGGATTTTGGTTTTGCAAGGGCCATTAGAGGAACAAGATTTGAATGTAAGAATTGTTGTGGTTGACATTTTTTGAATATATTTAGTGGTATATTTGGTTGGGAATGGACAGGTGACAATAAAAAGAATTTGGAAATTGTTAAGTTATGATCTCACTAGTCCCAATTTGAAAACCTCTCACTACGGTATGTTCATTGCTGGTAGTTGTTTCTTATTTGTAGACTTAGAAGCACAATGGGCTTGGGTATGCAATGATTTAGCAATGGGGGTCATGTTGGCAACAAGCTTTGACCTTGTTCAATAAGGTTAGTGGAATTCAGGTTGTAATTGGCATCTTGTCCGAAGGAATTTTTATTTTATGCTGTTAGAAGTGCTTGGAACAATATGGTGAAGTTAGCATGCTAGATATAAAAGGGGAAGATGCCAGAAATATGGTCCTAGTGATTGGAATAATGATTATTCATTCATTTAGTGAAGGTTTAGGTGTTGGGGTCTCCTTTGATGGCTTGTGGATGAATGGATGATGCCACTAGTGGTTTTACAAAGGTTCTTAAAATGTGAAAGGAGGTGTGCCTTTACCTATCAAGTGCCATATTATAATCTTGTTACATTTTGAGTCCTTTGTGCTATTAAATGTTCCTTGTTATCTCTGGAATATTCTAAGAAAAATATTGAGTCAAGGCTTTCACCAAAGCCTGTATCATCATGGACTAATTATAGCAAAGCTTAATAGGAAAAATGAAACTTGGGAAAGTTTCATTGGTCAAAATAAGTTGCATAAACAAATGGTGGCAACAAATTAAATAGCACATGATCATGACAATAAAAAAAAGAATCTTTGGACAAACAAAGGATTGGAACTCCAATGGAAATTTATGCTCATCATAATACTCAGATGACACTCTCTTCACATCAACAACCTGCGACCAAACAATGCTTGTTTTCCTTGGACAATAATGAGGAGGATACCAGACCCATGGGTGAAGTTTTCAAAATCGTTAAAATGAATAAAATTAAGGGCCAAACCCCTCCTCTCAAAGCATCGGTACCAAATAATAGAAAAAATGGTGACCCCACTAGACCTAAGATATATTCAGTAGGAAATCACTAGTTTTCATTCTCTTTGGATGGAGAAAAGGACAATGATAGAAGAATGCTAGATATTCTTAAGACTACAAAGATACATGATCTTGAGACTTCAAATATTCCAAGTAGTGTCTATTTTAAACCTATTGATAGTGGATGCGGTGACCACAATGAACTTGATATATCCTTAGCTAAGTCAATTGCTAAGTCACCAATCTATATGAAATTGAAAAAGAAGAATCAAAATATTAAAGGCTGAAACAAGAAGTGACAAAATTGACAGTGTTTCATAAATGTATAGAAAGGGAGAATGAGCAGTTGAGGAAACAAGGCCAACAATTTCAAGAAGAAATTAAGAAACTACAATCAGAGAATAGGAAAACAAAGAGGAAAGTGCATAAGCTATTGAATCCTGGGTAACCATCACAGGAAGGGAGAAGTGAAATCATATCCAGATCAAGAGGAACACTCAATATCCTGATCAATGTAACTGGGATTCCCTAGCAAGTGAGGATCATAGTACAATTTTGCAAAACCTTTTTGTACCTGGAGGACATGCACCTGAACTGGTGTGGGGGAGATGTTGAACCCCTATTTTTTCATTTTTCATACACCTTTTCTTTCACTTATGGTTCGTTTTTAGCCCTAAACCTAGCCTTGATACCATTCCATTTTGTGATTTCGAGACTAAAACTTCCTTTGGAAAGTATTGTGAGGTATGGTTGTTCATTTTTTCATTTTTCTTAATTTTTTGATAAATTATTAAGAGTTTTTAAAACAAGTTTTGCTAATGAAGAATGTAGTTGTGTTCTCGTACCTCTAGTTGTTCTCACACCCAGGTTTGTAGGTTGAAATATGAGCACTCAACCAAATCAAGTATGGTCACATGGGTTTTGGATAACTAACCCCCAACATGGTGTCTGTGCTTTGGCATGTGCCCAGGTTGTACATGGAAGCCTCTTTAATTTCCAACATGTGCCTGATTTGCAATAGTTAATTTCCAACACGATTTATGAGATAATGAGGATGAATATCCAAATTATGGAACATGGGTATTGTTCATAAATGCGTAATTTGGGTCTCATCATGAGATGATTCTTTAGAAGGTAAAGGATTTGAGAGCTATAGGTGTTTTCCTAATCTAGGTTTGCCCATATTTATGTGCGGTCCATTTTTTAAAATAATGAACAAATTACAGTTCGGATTTATGCATAGAAACGAGATCAACCTTGATATGATAATTTTTTCTCAATTTGTATTAGCACTTGGGAAGAATCGAAGTCAATTGGATTAATGATTGTAAAACCATTCTTGTCTTCATGTTCCTCGAAAACAGAGGAGACAAACTTCATCTATAGTTTAGGGATTTTCTATAAAAACATGTTGACTTTGTAAATCGGGGGAAGAACCCTACTTTGTAATATTGCATTGAGGAATAGAAAAGTGCTACTATTGTTGGGTGATATCAGATTTTCATGCATATTCTACTAGCGTTGTAACTTGTCAGATACTTTTTTTTTTAATAAAAGTTACAGTTCTGATTTCTGGTAATTTATTGTTCATGAGTGTGTGAATTTCCATAGCTGTATACCTAGGTTGGAAAGGGCCCACCAATCCCAATTATGTAGAGCTACGTTATTTCTTTAGCTTAGTTATTTTATTTCATCGATTTCCTTTTCTTTTGTATTGCAAAATTTAGTTTAAGATTGGAATAGCAGAATGTGTGCGTGTTTATAGAATTACCATTTGTCTGAATTCATGATAATCTACAAACCTTGAGTTCTATTCTAGGTGAGAAACCCCTTTAAATTTGAATTGCATAGTCAATATGAAATCACATTCAGGTTTCATCTTGTTGCGAACACATTACCTCTTCTATATTTCATATAAAACAAATCTTAGACTTATGAATTAAACAGGTATTTGACATCGCTAAGTTTCTTCTAGTAAATGCAATACGAAGAGTTTTGAGTCGTTTTGGATTATCTAACCTGTCAAGGATTGACCAATAATTATTATTGAAATACCCAAACGATTAAATGTGAATGAGTATATTTAGAACTTTATTGTGAGGTCAAACTTGGGGAGTTAAAAGTTATTGCAACTCTTTGTTGAGATCGATAAATATATTGAGTAGCATAAACATAACTTCAATAAAAACCATCTTTGTGTAAAGACAAGAAACTCAATGAATAAGTGAAACACTATTTAGATATCTCACAACCGTGTTTTAATGAATCTGGTTGCTACTTCATTTGATTTTATTCCTATAGTATTAAGTCAATCTTTGTAGAATTGATTGTGAAGGTCTCTCACCTAAGGACAATCTGAGGATTGTTATTAATGAAGGATATAGTTTGTTGATGTGTGATCTATGGAGATATTTAATGGTACCATCCACATTTTTATCATGAGGAAAGTATTTATTTTTGAGTGATTTGCTATTTTTTTGAATTCATTGATGAGTTTTCCAGTTAATATAGGTTTTATGGTTTTTTTTACTTGGTTGGATCACATATTCTTGAAAATATTAATTTAATCACTGATAGAGTGACATCCAAATATGGATATGTCTTGAGACTCCTTGTGAGAACTAAACTTGAAATATGGTTTATTACTTTTAAATAGTTCTTGTTATTATTCCTATCACATGGTTAATACTAAACAATGCATGGCAGTTGAGTCACACCTCTGTATCAACAAATTGTTTGTATAAGGGAGTGCAATGCCACTATATGTCCACTACATTAAGAGTATTGATTGTTGGATAAATGTTAGATTCTTTGTTCAAGATATTTCACTCTAGACTAAGATATTTAACATAATATAAGTAGCATCAAGTGCAGGTTTGACATCCTTCTAGTTGGTTGATTAAAGGAAGCAATTGGAGTAAAACTTGTGACCATAGTTAACACTTTCTGTTATTAGTTTTTGACAAGTAATGTGGATTGTTTTTATTATATCTAACCTCATAAATAGGGCATGAACACTCAGTCTCTTAAAGTGAAATATTGCATCTTGGACCCTAGAAGGAGTTCTGATGAAAATAATTAGTTACTAGACTCTGTCTTTAAGTTATTTTCCAACATTTGAATCTTTTCTGTGAGAAAACTTAAAATACATTGATTGAGGATTAGGATGAGAACATATTAAAGGATATGATCATACATAGATCTTAGACATATGCATGACATACAAAACTATTAATTCTTCCCATATTCAATATCAATTATGTGGACAAAGTGAAGTTGTTCAAGAGTGTTTCTTGCTAGTTTCTTTATGTTTAGCGAATGATTGGATTGTAATGTAGTTTACTTGTCCCCTAAACATATAGAATAGTTTAAGACTTCAATATTTTACATGAACATACTTTGTATACAACTCATCATTTTACGAACCTGAATTGACAAGTACAGGGTGTATTAAAGTAGAAGTTAATTTACCCAACAGTGGTACCAAAAGTTTGACACACACATCTATAGTTTGGGATTTGTGAGAAGAAAAGTTGATCACTACATATATTCCAAAGAATAAGGTGGGAGTTTCATATATGTAGCATTGGATGTGAAGAAAGAAACATCCTCCAAGTTCGACATGAAAGATCTTGGTGCGACAAACTTCATTCACTGAATGGATATCAAGAGAGATCAAGCAACTATAAATATTTGGTTGAACTAGAAGAAGTATATTGAAACCATTTTGAAACATTTCAACATGCGATATTTCAAAACTGTAAAGGTGCCAATTCCTGTGGGAGTAAGGCTAAATATGAACAGTGTCCAAAGACATAGGAAGAAATAGATGGCATGGCACGTGTTCCCTATGCAAGTGTTGTTGGTAATCTAATGTATGTGATGGTATGCACTCAACCAAACATTTCCCATGCAGTGGGAGTGTTGAGAAGATACATGTAGACACATGGAAAGAAGCATTGGAAAATTTTCAAGAGAGTATTCAGATACTTGTGTGGCACAAAAGACTATGTTGTATCCTACCAAGGAAAACTTGAAGGTGATAGTGAATTAAATGTACATGGATTTGTTGACGCTGATTGGGCTAGAGATATGGATCGACAAAGGTCGACTAGTGGATACGTGTTCAAAATGTTCGATGGAGTAATCAACTGGATGAGTAAGTGACACATCATTGTATACTTGTCAACAATAGAAGTTGAATACATGTAAGACACTCATGGAAGCAAATAAACAATATGGCTACAAAGGCTATGTTCAAGAATCAGGTTTGAATAGAGAGCTATGAATATAAGTTGTGACAATCAAAGCGCAATATTTTTGGAAAAGAACCCAACTTATCATTCCAATATTAAGGATATTGATGTACAATACCATTTCGTGAGAGACATGGTGGAAAGTAACAAGGTTCCACTGGATATAGTAGACACATAAAACATAGAAGACTCTTTGACAAAGTCTGTGAGTATTGTGAATTTATCTTGGTGCAGAGAGGCAATGGGAATTGGTTCCCTAGGCCTGTGAATGAAAGTTCAGGAAACTCCCAGTTTCATCAAAGAAGACAACAAGTGGGAGAATGTTGGGTTTTTATATTCTCTGCATTGAAAGTCTAGTCAAGGTGGATCGACTGAAAATGAATGTATAAGGTCGAAGTGTTTGACCGAGCGAATTTGAAGTAGAGTTAAATGACAACAAGTCGAAAATGTCAACTAACAAGACATCGACATACAGTTGTGTGGCAACTCACTGAACACCAAATGAAATTCGACTGGTAAACTGACATGGTATTCGACTGTAACGGGATCCTAAGATTCATGGGATTTGTAGCCAATGATATACGTGGGTCTATGTTGGTTACTAATTACTAGTTCTATTCTATCCTCTGAGTTATTGACCCAGGGTTCATGTCTTTCAGGTTTCCAACAAAAGCCTCTAAAACTATAGGCCCTCCTGGTAAACCAGAAAGCAATGCAGCATGCAGAATGCGCCATGCAGTCTCACCCGAGATAGATTTAATGGGTGGCTATAAGACTCATGTGTTTACAGCCTAGGATTGAGCGCAAGATATGGGATCTATATTCTAGACTATTTATTATAACGTGTGATTGGAACCTATTGTTATTCATGACTTATTCCCTCAATATCGCAACAGTATTTAAACAAGCAATGTAACAACTCATTCATTCATTAAGCATAACAAATAACTACTGAAAAGACAGTAAAGATATGCATGTATTCATCCCATTACACAGATGTTACTGTGGTTCACCCCCTCTCAGGCTACGTCCACAAATATTTGGCTCTTGGCTCTTTTATTATGGTAGTTCTGCATATCCGGCGCCACGCGCTTACAATTCCCCTCATATGGGTAAGATCTATATGAGGCAAACTAGATCACACCAGGATCATCAACCTATGATCTAATCCTCAGATTTTCCTTCTCTCCTGTCCTCTAGCTCAACATTCTTACAAAATAGTTCATAACGATATTACATATCACATAAATTCATACATATCTATGATGGAACAATACAAAACCGAACTAACAAGAAGGAACCCCCTATGATACCTATGTATCTATATTTATGTATTTCAGGCTCTTCAACCATTTACAATATATCACCAAAAACCTAACCCAACCGAAGTTAGGTCTTCCTCCCATGCACACGTGCTGTTCTCCCTTCCAACTATCGCTTTCCTTCTTCACACCTTCTTGCAAGCGCACATGTCATGTTTTCCTCTAGCTGTTACTTTAGTTTTTGCAGGCTTTATTTTCCCAATATTGTCCTTATTTCCACTTTGGCATGCTGTTAACAGCCCCCCAACACTGACATGTGGCTCGTCCTGAGCCACCTAATCCTTTTGAGCTTCCTCGATCTCCTTGGTGAGCGCCTATAACTTTTCCGTGAGCTTTGTTGTTTGTGTCAGTGCCTGCACGATCTTATCCTTGATTGTGTCCACTACCTGGATTGCCACTTCATCACTGAGAAATCCTATACATTGTGCCTAGGTCTATGCTAGTTGTGTCTTAGCTTCCTCTACCCATGCCAGTACTTCTGCTACCTGCTTTTGTAATGGCTCCATTTGAGCTGTACACTCTTGTTTATGGGTTTGCGTAGAGATTAGCTCTGCTTGCAATTTCTTAATATCCTACATCCCTTTGACACATTCTAGGATTGGTAGGGTCTTCTCCTTCTACTTGAGCTCTTGGATCACTGCATTGATCCTTTCCTCTTCCTTGTCCCACTATTGGACCTTTGTATCTTCCTCCAACCTTGTCCAAAGATGCATTGTGTTATTGAACAAGTCAACTGTTGTTCTAACCTACTACTCTATATCCTTCACCTACATTGTTTCTTCCTACATCATTTTCTCCTTCACTGTTGGTGGAGTAGTGAATATGAGTTGTTCTTAGAGATTCTCGATCTCCTTCTGATATTGCTCGATGGCCTACGTAATCTGATCAATCATTTCTGCTACTGTAAGTTCATTCCCTTGCACAGTGTTTGGAAGTTTCTCAAAAATTCCTCCTATTCTTCATTATAGTTCATTCCTGTGTTCTTTTTCCTTCTGATTTTCAAAATTGGCCTACTCACAAACTTTTTCTAGCGCCTCCTGCTTCTTTGTTGCTTGTTGTAATTCGACTAAGCTTCTGTGTGCGCGAGACTATACCTTGTGGTCGACGCTGATCCGCAACTTGTGTAGTGCCCTTGATGGAATCCCCGTCAAGACCAATTGGATGTGGTTTAAATCCTTCAAGGCTATCTTCCCCACGATTTCATCCATGTGCAACATGCTAGGTGTGATGTAGACCGTTAATTTTGCATGTGGTAGTGAGTGGAATGGATCTTGTTCTTCTACCTCCACTCTTTCGTTGGTATGTGGTGCTGATGGCTCTATGCTCCTACTACTGCTTGCTATTTTTACTTCCCCAAATTTCTTAAGGAACTGTCCCATTTCTGCCAGCTCTTTTGCAGTTTGTCCCTGTGATGTGTTGCATGATCGAAGTCCTCAACTAGACAATCCTGAACCATTCTAGTGATCATGTCCTCATCGTCCTCTATAATAATTTATTCTGGTGGTGCTCATTGCGTATTTGACTTCTTTCACGCGCCTCCTGCCTACTAGTCTCCTATTTCCTCCTGGTTCCTGTGTGTTGGGATTTGAGGCAATCTCCTGTGCTCCCTCAATCTGTTTCTGTTGTTCCTTGGTCGACTATGTATTATCTTTCTTCCCCTTCTATCTTCCTATTTTATTTGGTCCTTCATCTGTCTATGTTGGCTTGCCTTGGCCTACTCTTGGTTGCTTGGGCACTTGAATTTCCGGAGGCTGCGTTTCCCCTTGCTCTGCCTCTCCTTCTATTGTTCTTTCTGTCACTTCCTGGGTGATAGCTGGAATCTTCCACTTGTTGGGCCATTCACTGATGACCATATCAATATCACCCTCTATAATGCAGTAGTGTATCTATAGCCATTGTTTAGCCAAATCCTTCGTGCATGTATCCACATTGCTTATCGTGTGGCCTGGAAATTGGTGATGTCCACATATTGCGCGATAGCCTCAGGTGTTATTCTCCATGATTGGATGATGGCTTCCTGCATATCTCATAGGTATGCTTCAAATATGATCCCATTCTCCCTCTTATGCCTGGCGTTCGACCCTTATTTCAACAATATATACCTCGCTCCCATTAGTTGTGGTCTGGTACAAAAAACTACATAGCCTAGTTCTCGCCATCCCATGAAGGTTATTAAAGTAATCAAACATGATTAATGGAACTCTATGCCTAGGTCTTGCGCATCCTTGTATTCCTCTAGGAATAAGTTCAATAAGTATGGCGCCCGACTCATTGAGGTGCCTTCTATGCATTGGGCTGCAACTGAAATGACTCCAGCTGGTACTTCCTCTTTACGATATTTTCTTTGCAACTTGCAGGCTAAGATTTTTGCACCCAATTTTGTGGCTACATTGTTGATCTGTTTGATGATGATGCCTCTCATCCCCCTGGTGGTGCCATACTTCTTCTTCATTTCTTCCACAAGTGCTTTCTCCTTGGATTTGTCATCCAGAATCAATGCGTGATCCATACCCTGAATTGGTAAGCCTATTATTTGCGCAATAATCTCAAAAGTTATGGGGACGGGTTTGTCTAGCCATATGTCCCCTGTGTGTGTGACTGCTAACAGTTGCTTGACGCACGTTGTTTCATTCTGGCCTCTGCCAAAATTTGGTAGGTTCAGCGGACCTAAGATTCATGTTTTCTCTAGCCCATTTTCCCACTGGTATGGTTGGTTAATCATTTCTCCAAGCTGAGTTGTGCCTATGGTCTGTATAAAGACCCTCTACGCAAGTTCCAGGAACTTGGATTCATCTTCTACATCATGGTATGAGTATTTGAGCTTCCTGACGTGGCCCAATAGCTCTGGTCCTACCTATACCCCAGTTGGTATGCGTGGTAGAACAATTTCTGCTGCAGGTTTCTTGTGGGGTGAACTTGGCATCTGTATCTTGTCCTTTGGTTGCAATGGCTGGCTCAAAGTTCCAATGACTTTCAGTTTTTTCTCTGTATTCCATTCCGTCCAAGCCAAGACATCGTTTGCGGTCTCCCCTGCTGGGTGTTCTAATATGGTCATTTGAGACTCATCTGGCTCCACGACTACTGTTGGATTTAGCGCTTTGCCATTAGCTTTTGGAGCTGCTTCTGTATTCCTTGGTTGCACCTCCTTCTAGGTTTCTACTTCTTGGTTCTGTGGTTCTTGTGCCACTGCAACCGTATCTACATTGGTGGCCTCCACTGCTACCTGCTAGATTTCTTCTAGTATCAGTGTGGGTTGTACTGGTATCCTCTCTGGGGGATGGGATTTCATCGATATTGACAACCTTCGATGGCTATTGTTCACCTTCTTCGGCCTTTCCTCATGAACTGGTTTGAACTCTGGTTTGTCTGGTGGTCTAGCTCACTTATGCTTGATTGGGCGGTGTCATCGTGGTGAGTATCAAATGGCTGCTAGACTCGAACGGTCTCTGTGGTCTCTATGAAATCTCTTTGTCTTCTTTTGCCTTTGTCGCTCTCTATTTGATCTGTCTTTGTGAATATACTATTGACTCCCGCGTTCATGTGTTGTATGGATTTCCCATGAATCTTGTTGAGTACGCTTTCTTGGTTATGGGTTAAATGCACCTTAATTGCGGATTCAATGCATCTTTGACAGTTTTGTACTTACCATTACTCCTGTTGTCCCTTGTTCTGTTGGTGTGATTAATGTGTCATCCCATCAGTCCTTGGTTCTCTTTAATTTCACCTAGTGTCATCCTGTCATGCTGCTTCTTCTGCCTTTCTTTTTCCCGCTTGTTTCCTTTTGTATGTAGCCATTGTTCTTGTCCTTTCCGCATTCTTGTTTCTAAATTTATGTGGCCTTTATACTTCTCACGTACAACACCCTTTGTAGTTTTGTTTCTTTTTATTTTTATTTTTTTACTGCGCAGTGGGTGGTCAACTTTCCTTGTACATCTTTAGTCGGCTCCCATTGATCATTCCTCTAAGTTCTGCACCTGCTAAATCTCTTAACTATACAACGTCTCCATTTGTGACATATATTACTTCATATGGTCCTAACCAATGCATTCTAATATTTCCTGAGTTCTGTAACGATTTTCTGTCATACATCAATACTAGATCTTCTTCCTTGAACATTTTCTTCTTGATGTATCTATCGTGCCAAGCTTTGTCTCTTGCTTTATTCACTTATTAATGGAATCCTGCCAAGATTCGATCTTCCTCCATGGTCAATAACTAATTCAGTCTCTCCTATACTGCACCTCATTCTGTCATTTGTGTGATAGTTGCTACGTGCAAGCTGGGTGCTAAATATTCTAATGGCACTACTGCTTCTTGGCCATAAACTAGTTTAAATGGCATGTGCCCTGTCAAATTTTTTCATGTAGTCATGTATGCCCATAATATTTTTTGTACTTTGACGTCCCAGTTGTCTCTGTTGATGTTACAAATCTTTGTCAGTGCATTCTCCAGAATCTTGTTGAAGGCTTCCACTATGCCATTTTCCTGTGGATGATGCGATGTTCTCTTTTGATGATGGACTTCAAACTCTTCATTCATCGTGCAGATGGTGTTGTTTATGAAGTGCATGCCTTGGTCTCTCATCAAAACTCTTGGGCACCCGAATCGAGTGATTAGTTGTTCAAACAAAAAGTGCGTTGTTGTTTCTACACTGCAATCTTTTACTGGTGTGGCTTCAGACCATCTTGTTAAATATTCCGTCATAATGATAATGTACCTAGCCCCTGTTCTTTTTTTTGGTGGGTTGATTGGTCCCACAAAGTCTATTGCCCACTTTTCAAATTCCTGTAATGTTACTTGATGTCATAATGACATATCGTCCCTTCTGTTGGGTTTTCCTACCCTTTGACAGAGATTGCATATTTGACAGTACTCCTTTGAGTCTATGTGAATCGTTGGCCACCATAGTCCTGCACACAATACCTTTTCACTACTGCATTTGGGTCAAATTCCGACGGCGCCTTCGACGCAATTGCCACTTTCTATTGTCGGAAGACTGACAAACCTCGGACCCCCTCAAACATCGTTTCACATGACGTCGTTTTTCCGATGACCTAGTTTTCATCTGTATTGCGACGTTTCAAACGTGGCAAGAGAGATGCTGCAAACGTGGCAATACCAACGTTTCAAACATGGCAAGAGAGACGTTGCAAACGTGGCAAGATCGACGTTTCAAACATGGCAAGAGAGACGTTGCAAACGTGGCAAGACCGACGTTTCAGACGTGGCAAGTGAGACGTTGCAAACATGGCAAGTGAGACGTTTCAGATGTGGCAAGAGAGACACTTCAAAGGTGGCAAGAGCGACATTTCAAACGTGGCAAGTGAGACGTTGCAAACATGGCAAGTGAGACGTTTCAGAAATGGTAAGAGAGACGCTTCAAAGGTGGCAAGATCGACTTTTCACNGAGACGTTGCAAACATGGCAAGTGAGACGTTTCAGATGTGGCAAGAGAGACACTTCAAAGGTGGCAAGAGCGACATTTCAAACGTGGCAAGTGAGACGTTGCAAACATGGCAAGTGAGACGTTTCAGAAATGGTAAGAGAGACGCTTCAAAGGTGGCAAGATCGACTTTTCAAACATGGCAAGTGAGACGTTTCAGACGTCTGAAATGTGGCAATAGAGACATCTAGAACGTGGCAAGACCGACATCTTGAAGGTGGCAAGTTCTCGTCTAGAACGTGGGAAGAGAGACATTAAGAGGTATCATCTCCGACGTGGTTTCTATGGGAGCGACACTCCAAAATGTCGTAATAGCGACCTTCTTGTAGGTATTAAAAAAAAAATACAATATCAGTATTAAGAGGGACATGTACATTAACCTTTGCTAAGATACTAACCATATCAATATTTAAATCTATATCATCGATCTATATTTAAGAAACTCAGATTTTTTTATTAACAATTTATCCTCTTAGTTTATGTATCCATT
>JASDQU010589525.1:13800-28563 GCA_032191745.1 Picea mariana
CAAAATTTGAACCATGACTCATACCATTGTCTAATATTCTAGAAGTAAAATAGTTCCATAGTTGTCTTATATTGTAACTTATTCAAGATAAATACTTATCATGCTAGGGACTGTAGAGCTTTTCATGCATTGGTGAAGAGGTTTGAGTAGAAATTCTTAGCAATAGACTCCTCTACGAGAGGAAATTGCAACCCAAACCAAGGCTAAGATAATGGGCATGGGTGGGGAGGGGGAATCTTGACAAGAGTCAACCTCCTTTATGGTGATTTCATTGTAATGAAGTTGGCCACATAACACATAACTATATGCATTCAGTACAACGAGAGTGTGGATATTATCAAAATATGGGACATAACAATAAATTTTTCTTGGAGTTAATCGAGAAGTGGGAAGCACAAGATAATAGGTAGCATGGAGCTAAACTTGTAAATTATGAGTCATGAGGACTCACTACCTCGAAAAACATTGGTTTTGGAGTGAACATTGTCACTCGAGGGAGATGTAAGGTTGGAATATATATGGATGCACCATTGATGGGAAATATAAGGAATACTACCCTTTGTTCCCTAATGTTCAATGTGGTTTAGTAAAAGGARTACATGAAGGATTCCACATGGGTTATAGGGAAACTATGAGAACCCAAGATTTGAGACCAACGACACTATATCCACTATAGATCTCATTAAGCATGTCACAAAATTAGGAAATTTTCGAAGTTTCTGGACCCCAGTGTCGTGAATGATGAAATTCACATTTGGTTGTGAACTTCCCTTTGAATTGAAGGCAATGAAAGGTCATTTGTGAGACTCTATACTTTGTTAGTGTAGGTTTTAGGTACCTTAATGGAAGTGGAAGAATGAGATTTACACTAGGACAAGTAAAGAAAATGCCTAGGAAATAAATCCAGGATGAATGCAACCATCGATGGATGCAAAGTAGGGTATGTAATGCTAGACTTGGGATTTTATGTCAATATCTATCCTAAGAAATATTAGGAGATAATGAGATAGTTGAAGTTAGTTTATTCACATATTCAATTGTGCCTCACAAGTCAATGGAGGATCCATTTGATTGGTTAGTTGGAGGGGGTGGAAGTCCATTTAGATGGCGTAAATGATTCTATGGGTTTTGAATCCACTAATATAGTGGATGATATGGATCCCTATCTTGTTATGTGAAGGATAAATGGGATATAGTTAACAATGCAATATTGAATTTTAAGAAACATTGGATATATTTTGAAGTTGAGGGTAGATGCATTGGCCATCGAAAATCCCGTGCAAGGAGAAAGGTTTGTCGAGTTGATATAGGAAGATTTGGTTAGGAATATGGTCAATCAATTGTATAAAATAAATTTAGGATGAAAAGGGGACTAAAACAATTCCAYGATGAATCAAAATTTGAGCTAGCATAGTTTCTACTCTTTTGACACAAGCTTAAATGAAGTGATGAACCATTGGCAATCTGAATACTATGAACAATATACTCTCATATGCACAATCATAATATTAGTGAAATGGATAGTCATCTAGATGATGGACCATCCAATTTTTGATGAAACAAGAGATGTCACAATGTTTGTTGACTTCATTATTTACCAAGTCGACCGACAACAACACATTGAAGTATTATACATGACACTATAAACACTCTAACAAGATGGTGGGTAATGCACAAAGGCTCCTTGGACACTTGGGAGGAGGTTGATTTAAATTTTAAAATGTGGTTCATGTCATCAGAAGAGTGGGAGTTATGAGAACAAATCCACTTACCAAAGAGGGATTATGAGAAAACACATTGTAGATAAAATACTCTCATTGATGGGAGAGACCAATCCATTGCAACATGTGAATATCATTGAGGTAGTTTGGATTGTGATTCATAGGTTGGTAAAATAGTGGGTTCATAAATTTGTGCACATTGGTCCTGCTTCCAAAGACTTGGAATTTTCATGAAGATACTTGCCAACAAACTAAGGATTGGGAAGGTCCATAGTGTATTTTCTATGCAACCGCTAGTTTTTCAAGGGCCACCACATAGATCATCAAGTTTTTGTAGAAGGTAAATCATTTATTTTCCATAGATGGTAAATAATTTGGAAGAATAGAACCACAAGTATATGAGGATAATCAACATTTACTGATATGGCACAAGGAACAATCCATTTTTCTACAAGTGAATAAAAATGAGCAACCACATCACTTGCAATTCAATGAGTTTGAAGATGACTACATAGTCCATGCCACCAAATATCCTAGTGCATCCAAGTAGTATAATGAACTATTGAAGCCCAGGAAGAGTAATATCAACTTGAAGGATGTGGTGAAGATGGTTTTTATTAGGGACTACTAGGATGAGCCTATGGTTGTAGAGGTTGTGGATTTGTTGGAAGAATACCAAGATTTGTTTCCACAATAACTTTATTGAGATGAAGGGTATAGTTGGGGAGCTTAACAAGATGAAAATCAATCTTTAATAGGTGCAAAACCCATTAGGAAAATGATATATTATATGAATTTACATGATAATGAGCAAGTCAAGTAGGCGATTGACAAAATTTTGTTTCTTGATTTATTTTCTAGGGTGGAAGAATACAAAAGTAATCAAAATCTACATGGAATTCCATGCATTGGACAAGGTTTGTGTCCATGATCCTTTTATTACATTATTACATTGTTTAGTGATGACATCTTGGAAAGGATCATGGGGAACAATCCATATTGTTTTACAGATGGATTTTCTAGATATCATCATTTCCAAATTGCAGAGGAAGATAAGATGAAGCCTATGTTTCCACTTAAATTCGGGTCATTTACATACAACATAATAACCTTTGGTTTAAAGAGTGTGAATGTCATTTCCTGTCCTATCATTGTTGTTTCATTCCATGACTATATCATAAGTTCCTAGAAGTTTATCTTAATGACCAAGTTGTGTATAACTTGATAAAATATCATGTTGATTTTTTATGACTAATGTTTGAAGGGTGCAGACATATGCAACTTTCACTCTCAAAAAGTGTATCTTTTTTTCCTTCCACTTGGAGTCTTTCTTAGGAACATTGTTTGCAAGGAGGGTTTATTGACAGATTCAATGAAGATAGTCTTCATTATGGATTTGTCACCACCAAAGAATGCCAAGAGGTTGATAGCTACTCTTGGACATAAAATTTATTATTGACGATTTACTAAGAATTATGTAGATCTCATAGCATCGATGGAATAATTGTTGTGGAAGGATGTACCTTATATATATATATATATATATATATATATATATATATATATATATAGAATGCTACAAAAAGTATTTTATGTAAAAAATATGGTCACTACACCTATTTTGGCATTCCCATATTTGGACAAACTCTTCCATGTGTATGCAGATGCATAAGGTATAGCTCTGGGAAGTGTTTTATCCCAATTAGGCGAAGGTGTGATATATCATCTTGTGTATTTATCCAACAATATGTTGTCTTGTGCATAACAAAATTACACCACTATAAAGAAAGAGGTCTTAGAAATGGTGTACATGCTGCAAATTTTTTGACACTATCTACTAGGGAGGCATTTCAATTTTGTTATTGATCTATTGGTGTTGAAATACTTAGTGAATAAGCCAATTATAGAAGCTAGGATTTGTAGATGTTTGTTGTTGTTCTAGGAATTTGATTTTTAAGTTGTGGTTAAATCAAGAAATAATAACATAGGACCAAATAATTTGTCATGGATATAGTCTAGGAAAGAGCTTGGGATGCCAAATGAACTACTTGATGCATACTTGTTCCACATAAATATTGTTCCAAATATTTTGCCGAGATCACAAAGTTCCTAAGTAGTGGTTATGTGTTGAAAGGGTATGATGGGAAATAACAACGTTAGCTACTTGTTTGCATAACCAACTACTAGTTTATCACATGGAAGTTATATAAAAAAGGCACTGACAATATCCTCCAAAAATGAATACTATATCATGAACATGATGCAATTATTTAGGAGACATGCAATGTTCTAGATGGGGTAGCTTAAGACGTGAAAATTACAATGTAGAGGGTGCTACACTTTGGTCTGCAATGGCCTATGCTTTTAATCAACGTGACATACTATTCTAAGAGGTGCAATGTTTGTTAAAGGGTGGGATGGCCATTCGTGAGAGATGATATGCCACTATAACCCATTATGATTGAGGAACCCTTCAACTATTGGATACTCAAATTTTATTTGACCCATTGATCTTCCTGTGTGGTACTTAAGGGTGTGATGCATCATTACTATTACTGACTATCTAACACGATGAGTAGAAGTAATGCTGACACAAGATCAAGTTTTACAAATTGATGCTTGTTTCATCTTTTTGAGAATATTTTCACAAGGTTTGGACGTGATCACATATCATTGCTAGTGATTATGGAAAGTGATTTGTTCGAGAGACCATTCTTGCATTGGTTAGGGAATTTATGATCCAACATTTCAAAACTACTCCCTACCATTAACAATCTAATGTCATTGTCAAATAATTTAATAGGATTATAGAACATGGTTTAGCAAAGATATGCATAGTCCATTGGGATGGTTAGGATGAGAGAATTATTGTAGTTCATTGGGCCTATGAACCACTTGTAAATCCATGATGAATCATACACCCTTTAAAATGGTTTACGTGAAGGAGGAAAAATAGGGTACATTGTCCCTATTCTACAAATTGTTGTTTCTACATGGATGAAAAAATATTTTGTGCTCCAAGAGATACTCAACAACCAGATGTAGATGGAAGCAGATCTATTCCCCACAGGATATTATTAGCTCATTGAAAAATGAAAACATAAATCATGACATKATAGTAAAATCAAATATAATATATTTKCACCATGATATTTAGTGTATTTTTGATCCGGATTGAATAATTATATTATTTTTCATCTATRTCACTACTTTTTGGGTGGAAAAATTGGAGGAATCAACTTGYAGGGCCATTTCAAYGGCTGGTCCAAATTTGGAAATTTGGGTCCAAAAAATAGTCAGAAATATTTTGGAGTCATTTAGAGGCATAAATGACCTTTTTTTTTGTTCCAAACCTTCTTATGTAGGAACATTATAAATTATACATGTTGATACCTTTCCAATGATGTATACCGTTCGTCAATCAGAGTTCGTATGAGAAATTTATGCCTCTCACAAGTTGACCTACCATATTGATCACCATGGTGCAAGTGGATGCCACATCAACTCCATTACTTAGACATGTGGGGTTAGCCACATAGTTGATTTTATAAGAACAATCTAGAAGGTCCAAAACTTATCATAATTGAAGTTTGAGGAAGTAAAAAACCTATCCCTATATGGCTATCGAGATATGTTAAATACCGGGCCACTAAGAGGAGAAGGGGTTCCATTATTTTGCATTGTATCATATTCCATAGCTGAGAAAAACATCTGAGAGTGGTATTCTGTGAGAATAATAGAGGGGGAAAGATTCTGTAGTATCCATACAGGCCACAGTTCAAAGGAAACTACATAAAGAGTGCCTCTTTCTTTGTACTTGCATCAATTATTTACCAAAGAAAAGAGAGTAGAGCAACCTCACCTTCTAGTTGGATTTTCTCCCGTATTGGGTTTCCCTAGTCATATATTATGTTTATTTGTGGATAGTGTGAATGTGTTTTACTGTTCTCTATTTTTATGTGTTTTATCTATTTTATCAGTAACTAATATTATGGAGATCTAAAGGAAATTAACCTTAATATTAAAGATCTCAGTATTTTATTAGATATTTTATGAAAAACTGTTCCAGTGGAATATCCACAGTAGTTTACAGATCATATTGGTATCATAGTAGGTTTTTCTTTTGGGTATTTTTGGGATGTTGTAGGATCTAGGAACTGACTTAAAGAGAAGTCACAGAAACCCAATCCATGGTGGATGAGTCTGTTCATAATAACCCTCGAGATACAATAGTAGAGATATTTGAGTGGTTGGAAGCACAAGGTGTCGATATCAGTCACAATATGAACCTCCTCCTGGTGAATCTAGAAATAAAGCTCATAGTATTCAAAGATGATGGAGGCTCTAACTCAGAAAAGATTTCAGAGGGGAAATTGGAAGATCAGGAAGAATCATGAAAGGTGTTACACATGGTTTTGGTCACTCTGATGATGTCTCTACAATGATGTATTCAAGCTCCCAACAAGGAATTTTTTCCTAATGAAAATGACTACTGTCTTCTTCCAAAAACACATTTTTAAAGTGAGTTCGCAGGCTGCCTATTTACTAGGGTGTGAGAATCCTTGATTCTCGTAGGCCACCCACACTTAGGGTGCAAACTGTTCGCAGGCTGCTCTATAGGCAGGGTGAAAACCTGTTTTTAAGCTTGGAAAAGAGAAGAGGTTACAAAGGTTCTAGAAGGGAATCTTCTAGAAAATGAGTTGGCATTCGTATGGTTGGCATTGTACTGACTTCTCAAATTTGGTGGGATCATCCTCATCCATGTAACCATCTCTCCTTCTCCTATATATTGAAAGGTTTCTCATGGAAAAGGTTAAGCAAGATTGAATGAAGAATTGGTGAAAGAATTGTGTGAGGAACTCTGCTTGGATAGAAGTTTGAAGACCCCATTTGGCCTATCAAGTTGTGTTAGATCTTCTTCATGTAATTGTAGAGCAAGTGTGTGTGTTGGAACCAAGGGTCACTGAAAGGAAGCTTGCGACATCAAGGTGATCAGGTTGTAATCTTCTACTTTCATTTAATATGATACAGAGGCATGTCCCTTTCCCATAAAATCACTATTATTTTATTGCGTAACTCATTGATCATATGCATAGGTTGACATTGAATATACTTTGTTATCTTCTCTTTGGTTGGTTTGTGTCGTCTTGGAATTGATTGCATGAGAGCACCGGAGTGAAGCGGGAACAAAAGAGACCTAAGGAAGCGATCTAAATGTATGTCACTTGTTCCTCCCTATTAGTGTATTCAATGATTACAATTTAGGGAAAGAGTAGTGTCCTATCTTGTTTTGTTCTAGATCCAGGTGGATCTAGGGAGATCTGTTAGTGTCCGCACCTACCGATTTATCCGATAACAAAAGTGGTTGCATAAAGAATCCGAGAAAGAGTAGTCAAGTTCAAGTGTCATGAACCCTTCATAGTCCCTATTCAATATGGAAGCAAACGTGGACATAAAACCATACCAAGGTGAGATCAATGCATTATAATTTAATCATTGGTTTGCAACAACTAGAACGTTCACCATATAGAGGAAGAGCATAAGATTTTTTTCCGGACAAATCAGTCTATGTGGACATAGACTGATCTCCTTAGACTTGGACACCAAGAATAGAAAAAAATAGGGAATAACATATAACTTTCCCTAGGTTTATGTAATAAAAAATACTATCTAGCAAGAGCTCACACCTTTTAATCGACACGTGTCCTCTCTATTTGTAGTTTTCAGCTCTATCTTAAGACTTATGGGTGGTAACTTGTAAGAAAACATATGACAACAAGAGAGAAGTAAAAAAAAATATAATTTGATAAAACCTATGCAAATGATCAAGGAGAAATGCAACAAAGATAACCTAAAATGGATAGAATTTGTGGGAAAGAACATATATTGTTGTTAAGTACTTGAATAGATCTACAAATATAATCACCACAAATACTGAATACACAATATATCCACATAGAAAGATAGAAGAAACCACACTTTCTTATTACCAAACCCTTGAGGTAGGGAAACACCATACAATGGATCCTATTATGGAAGGGATCCTCTCTTGTTCACTTGCCTCTTCTAGGGGGCATCTTCCTATTGAGCTACAAATCCAAATACAATACTTCTCTTCATATCCCATTACATGGCTTGAATTCCTTTATATAGTGCTACCATCACCTAAGAACATTCTAGAGGATGAATCTTCTAGAAGTAGAACCTTCTAACAATTCCTCTTACATTTATTATATCTAACTACCCATTTATTATATCTAACTACCATAGTGGGCCTTATTTAATAATATAGTGGACCTAGTCCACCTTACATTGAATGGCCTCCACTATTATCACTATGGGCCCTCTGGGACCCCCACTACCTCTCTATCTACCTTACATTCCATCCCCCTTATGAAAGTGTTGTCCTCATTTCTTGATGTAAAACCATATACTAGGGTCCCATGGATAAATGTGGACCATAGTGCTGAAGTAGGCTAGAGAACCATGGCCCCATTGAGAAATCAAAGCCACCATGTTGAATTAGTCCAACCGCCATTTTAAACTAGGGTCCCATGTCTAAGTGCTCATGTGAACTCCACACGGAAGATATCGGCTCCCAATAACCAACTGAAAATGATGCTCCCAATAATGACACCTATCATGTGGATCCAAATAAGAATATCCATCCACATAGTGGGAAAGGATCAAAGTTGAATATGGAAGGAAAAATACCATTGTAGAATATGCAGGTTGGACGCTGGTAATCATAACTAGCTCCTGATGTGGGACATTGATGTTCTCTACAGAAGGTGGAGTAGAGTCATCAAATAAAATATGGAAGTGGTTGTCATCCCATAAATGACAACTATCCATATACCAATCATCATAATCGGCCTTAAAATCATACCAAGAATATATTTCTTGATTATATTAATCCCTGAGGTCCACCATAAGAAATCTCTCCTGCATGCTATCTAATGAATATTGAATACTACGAAAACTATCATTGAGGCCGTCTGTGAGGTCATCTACAAATTTATCCAATTTGTCATCCAATGTGTCAAACAATTGGGCTTTGAATGTTTCAATACTATGTAGAATTTATTTGAGGGTTTGAGAAGAAATAGACATTTGAGCACCCTATGAAAATTTATGAACTCTACAGTCTCGCTGCTGTCACAAAAAATGCCAAAAAATAGAACAATAAATTACGACAGAAAATCGCGGATTTTTCCGGTAAAACCTGAAAAACTGCTAAATTTAAAATGCTCATAACTTCACTTCCCAGACTCCGTTTCAGCTGATTTGTTTTTTAAATTGAGTATTTTTCAGAGAGTAATTCAAATACCCAATTTGTTTTGTCAAATTTAGCTCGTAAAGCTTCATATATGAACCTGAAGTGCGCCACCCTCTTTTTCTTCCCTAGAAAATTTCTGCAAAAAGAGCAAAACATTTCTTCCCTTCTTTGGCCAAGGAAAGTGCTTTGATACTAATTGTTAAGTACCTGAATATATCTACACATATAATCACCACAAATACTGAATACACAATACATCCACAAGCAAGATATAATAAACCACACTTTATTATTACCAAACCCTTGAGGTAGGGAAACACCATACAATGGATCCTATTATGGAAGGGATCCTCTCCTGTTCACTTGCCTCTTCGAGGGGTCATCCTCCTATTGAGATACAACTACAAATACAATACTTCTATTCATATCCCATTACATTGCTTGAACCCCTTTATATAGTGCTACCATCACCTAAGAACATTCTAGAGGAGGTATCTTCTAGAAGTAGAACCTTCTAAGACGTCCTCTTACATTTATTATATTAACTACCATAGTGGGACTTATTTAATAATATAGTGGACCTAGTCCACCTTACATTGAATGGCCTCCACTATTATCACTATGGGCCCTCTGCCCCCCCCCACTACCACTCTAGCTACCTTACAATTGTTGTATTAATAATGATGGAAGAGATTACAACTAGAGCCTTGATGTTGTGAAGTCCCTCCCAATGGATCCTTGCTCCAACACACACCCTTTTCTTCCATGAGTTATGACACCATAGGTTTGATACCAACCCATATAGGTCAAAATTCACCTTAACAAAGTAGAAGATAAAGCCATGATTGACCACTATTCATGATTGACTGATTAAAAAACTAGCTTTCTTCATGAAATATGATTCCTTTTATAGATTTGAAAAGGAAGGGATGATAAGGTTAGGATGAGAGGTCAGGATCTCACCAAATAAGGGAAACGAGTGAGATCCAAACTAATCAGAGGACACCTCATCCTCGAAGCTTCTATTCTAGAAACTTCACAAATTTCTTCTTTTTTCCTTCATATGAATAGTGTCGCACCCTATGAACGAGCAACATGTGACACTGCCACATGCTATTGTGTTGCAACATGCAACATTTAAGGATGTCACATGCTACAATGGTGAAACATTCAACATTTAAGGATGTCACATGCTGCAATGGTGCAACATGCGACACTTTCATAAATTAGGGTTTTTGAAGGAAATTTCCATAGTTTCATCTCTCTAGGAAAGGTTTTTCTTCCATCTTCTTAAGAAATTAAGGAAATAATCCTTCATATGACAAAGGGTAGGTGCACATCATCAATGGTCATAGATTTGAAGAAAACAATGTTTAACGGAATGCCCCCCAAATTATGAAGTTAGAAAATGAGTGATAGCTGAAATACTTTGTCATGTGGGTGTTGAAACAAGGAACACATTGGTCGAAAACCCATCTAACAACAAATAAGAAGTCACAATACAATAATATATATCATCACTAAGGTAGGAATTCCCATACTCATAATACAAGTGACTCAAAGCATAAGTGCTGACATGCAAAGATCCATGTCAAGTAAGATAGGTCATGKCCACCAAAATACACCGYGGATCCATGACATTATGACTCAAATATGAACATAGCCACCAAAAATACAYTGTGKATCTATGTAATAAAGACTCAAATTTGAACATAATCATGAGACATACATTGTGGATCTATGGAACAATACATAATCAAAATACTCCATCGCAACCTGGATCTATCGAATATGATCCATSGTCTTCATCTCTATTGTGCCATAGTACAAATCTATCCATGTGAATAAAGGTGTTGAAGTCGAACATGGTAGAAACCATATTATTACCGGTCAATGATGAAAACCATCAACAAAAATGAAAGGAACCACCAATAATGACGATGGCATTAAGGTACATACGTACATTCTATGGAGTGTGAATAAATTTCTGATGTTGAACAACCATAGAATCATTTAATCGAGAAGGTCAATGATGAAAACCTATTTTCGAAGGCAAGGGAACTTGGAATTAAGGCATGCAAGCTCCAAGGTACTCAAAGGTTTTCGAACCAACTTACCAGATAATGTTCTAAAGTCGATAGGAAGTGATTCATTTCAGGAGGGCCTTGATGTATCCCCCATCAACGATGTGAAAAATGTATAAATATTTGAAGTAGATCATAGAACAAAATTATTTAGGACTGACTTAGGGATGGATGACGAGATAGAAGGCTTAAGGATTACAGAACTGGTTGATGCAATATAAGGCTTTCTAGGTTGAACTTCTCTTGAACATATCGATGACATGGCAATTGTATTGGCAACACTAACTCAAAAAGAGGATCATAGACCAACATGTAAACTTATAAAGGAGTATGATCAACAAGAGACAGGCATATTTCCCAACCTTGACACAAGGAGTGAAAGGATGCCATATTCAAGAACAACTTGCAGCCATGTAATTAATTTAGATTTAATACATATTCCCTTCCCAATTTCCCCCCACTATTTCTGGCAAGAACCTCTATTTTGATGAAAGCTATATTACGAGAAGGAGAAAACCTTTTATAATCCTAAATGCACAATGTCCCAAATTTATTAAAACCAAGATTCTCACTATTCAAAGTGTTTCTTCCCAAAGAAACTAAAAAATTCCCACCAACTAAAGAAATGTAAGAATCAAAACTTTTTTTTTCAAAGATAAAGCTAAATAGATCAATATAGCAACAAGTCTCTTTAAAAGCAAAAGAAATCCAAGCAATGTATTTTAAAACGAATTATTCAATAAAAGGAAGAAATTCTCTTTCATTAAACAATTCACAACGAAAGTTCTTTGAGAAAAACAATTAAGAGCCAAACTAAAAGACACTCAAAGGCAAAGCTAAGAGATTATAACCCTTTCAGAAGCAAGCAAAAATTCTAAAAACAAAGAAAACAATCATGAAATTTTTGATAAAAATCTCAAAAATTACAAAAAGTGGCCAAAAGGCGGACTTACGACTATAAGGATCAATATCAAGACTGAATATGCAAACCAAAAAACTAGGCCAAAACCAAATCTGAGATCGGAAGAGGGAGAAACAAGCAAAATGATTTCTATAGGATTGTCGCAGTTTGTAATGTAGAACAATGCGACAATATCCAGGGTCGTAGGCTATAGACCAACACCGTGTGACAATGTCACATTGTCTCTCAAAGGAAAGTGCGCCACCCACACAAAAAATGAAAAAAACAAAGATTTTTTCAAAAAATCCCAGAAGGTCTCGTGTCTGAGAGTCAATCTAGATCACTTAATGACTCAAGAGTTTAAACTCAAGCAAAAACAAAGTAAACAAAAAAAAACCAGGAGAACAAATTTGGAAGATTAGTCCCTAGTATGGTCACCAATTTTGTTATCGGAAAAATCGGTCTATGCAGACACAAAATGATCTCCCTAGACTCAAAAACCAAGACTAGAACAAAACATTGTAGAACATATAACTTTCACTAGGTTTATGTAATAAAAAATACTAGCTAGCACGAGCTCACACCTTTTAACTGACAGTTGTCCTCGCTAGTTGTAGTTTTTTGCTCCACCTTAATACTTGTGGGTGGTAACTTGTAAGAAAAAACAAGCCAACAAGATCGAAAGAAACAAAAGTATAATTTGATAAAACCTATGCAAATGATCAAGGATAAATGCAACAAAGATAACCTAAAATGGATAGCATTCATGGGGAACTACATATATTTCTTTATTAATTATGATGTAATATATTACAACTAGAGCCTTGATGTTGTGAAGTCCCTCCCAATGATTCCTTGCTCCAACACACACCCTTTGCTTCTATGAGTTCTAACACCATAGGTTTGATACCAGCCCATCTAGGTCGAAAGTCACCTTAAAAAAGTAGAAGCTAAAGCCATGCTTGAACACTATTCATGACTGACTAATTAAAAAACTAGCTTTCTTCATGAGAGATGCTTCCTTTTATAGATTTGAAAAGGAAGGGATGAGAAGGTTAGGATGAGAGGTTAGGATCTCACCAAATCAGGGAAATGAGTGAGATACAAACCGATCAGAGGACACCTCATCCTCAAAGCTTCTATTCTAGAAACTTCGTGAATTTCTTCTTTTTTTCCTTCGTATGAACAATGTTGCAACCTATGAATGAGAAACATGCAACACTGTCGCATGCTACTGTGCTACAACATGCACCACTTAAGGGTGTCACATGCTGCAGTGGTGCAACATGCAACACTTTCATAAATTAGGGTTTTTGAAGGAAATTTCCATAGTTTCATCTCTCTAGGAAATGTTTTTCTTCCATCTTCTTCAGGGATTAAGGAAATAATCCTTCGAATAACAAATGGTAGTTGCACATCATCAATGGTCATAGCTATGATTAAAATAACGTGTAACAAATTACATTTGCTAGATTGAAGTTAGAGGGCCATGCTTTAATATGGTGGGACAACCACAAGGAAACACTTAGGCTGGAGGGTGATCCTCCAGTAACTAGATGGGAGGACTTAAAAACCCTCATAAATTCCCAATTATACCCTATTGGTTATGTATATGACCAATGGATCCGGTGGCACTAATTCAGGAAGAGGAAGGGGCATAGTGTACATGAGTACACCATTGACTTCAGAAAGATGGCCATCAAGATGGGTATCTATCCCAAGAACCCAGATGTACTCCTCAAGTATCCGGGGGGTTTAAAAAGTCATCTATGAAATCGGGTGATGCTCTTCAAACCAAGGATAATGGATGAGGCTTGTGCATAGGCACAATACATAGAAAACATAGGCCAAAAGAAGGGGAATCTAAGTGGTTCAAAGAAGAAAGAGCACCAAGAATATTCCAAGGAGGGGAAGAAGAAGTGGAAGGGGGAAAAAGATAAGAAGACAATAGCCACTGCACAATAGAGTAAAGATCCCAATAACCATTGAAATCATTACAACATTATTGGCCACACCGAGGAAAAATGTTGGAAACTACATCCAGAGCTGAACTTGAAGAATTATAAGAAGGACAGAAAGAAAAAGAAACTTCTAGAAAAAGATTCAATAAATCATGTTGAAATTAGCTCAGATGTTAATGACAAGATTTTCTACACATCTGTGAATAAGGAGGTGAATTTGAGTAGCCTTCATCACTAGGAAGAGAAGGAGATGACCAAACTATTCCACATCAATATTCATGTCAAGAAGACCAATATGGATCCTTTGTTCGACTCTGGTTCACATGATAATCTCATAGTAGAATATCAGGTCAAAAATATTGGATTAGAGGTTCACAATCATCCTATCCTTTATCCATTGGGTTGGGTAAACAAGGATGCAAATATAATGGTAATGAAACAATGTAAGATTAAATTTTCTATAAGTGCCGATTTTATTAATGAAGTGGAATTGGACATAGTACCCTTTTATGTATGTGGAAAAGTGTTTGGAATCCATTACATGTATATGATGGGTGGAATATTCATGCAGAGAGACACCCAATACCGACTGATCAAGGATGGGAAGTCCTACATCGTCAATGCACATAAAGGAGTGTCAATGATCTCACTGGTAAGTGCCAATCAAGCCAAGAAGTTGATTAGTTCTAGTAAGAAATATGTTTTACTTTTCTTAAGAGAAAATAAGTTTGATGATGAGTCAATGAGAGTGAAGACATCCCTGGAGGGGTGTACTAAAGAGTAGACAAAATAGTTGGAGGAGTTTCTATAGAAATAC
>JASDQU010589525.1:29682-43221 GCA_032191745.1 Picea mariana
AAGAATCAAAACTTTTTTTTTCAAAGATAAAGCTAAATAGATCAATATAGCAACAAGTCTCTTTAAAAGCAAAACAAATCCAAGCAATGTATTTTAAAACGAATTATTCAATAAAAGGAAGAAATTCTCTTTCATTAAACAATTCACAATGAAATTTCTTTGAGAAAAACAATTAAGAGCCAGACTAAAAGACACTCAAAGGCAAAGCTAAGAGATTATAACCCTTTCAGAAGCAAGCAAAAATTCTAAAAACAAAGAAAACAATCATGAAATTTTTGATAAAAATCTCAAAAATTACAAAAAGTGTCCAAAAGGCGGACTTAAGACTATAAGGATCAATATCAAGACTGAATATGCAAACCAAAAAACTAGGCAAAAACCAAATCTGAGATCGGAAGAGGGAGAAACAAGCAAAATTATTTCTATAGGATTGTCACAGTTTGTAATGTAGAACAATGCGACAATATCCAGGGTCGTAGGTTATAGACCAACACTGTGACACAATGTCACATTGTCTCTCAAAGGAAAGTGCGCCACCCACACAAAAAATGAAAAAAACAAAGATTTTTTCAAAAAATCCCAGAAGGTCTCGTGTCTGAGAGTCAATCTAGATCACTTAATGACTCAAGAGTTTAAACTCAAGCAAAAACAAAGTAAACAAAAAAAAAACAAGGAGAACAAATTTGGAAGATTAGTCCCTAGTATGGTCACCAATTTTGTTATCGGAAAAATCGGTCTATGCAGACACAAAATGATCTCCCTAGACTCAGAAACCAAGACTAGAACAAAGCATTGTAGAACATATAACTTTCGCTAGGTTTATGTAATAAAAAATACTAGCTAGCACGAGCTCACACCTTTTAACTGACAGTTGTCCTCGCTAGTTGTAGTTTTTTGCTCCACCTTAATACTTGTGGGTGGTAACCTGTAAGAAAAAACAAGCCAACAAGATCGAAAGAAACAAAAGTATAATTTGATAAAACCTATGCAAATGATCAAGGATAAATGCAACAAAGATAACCTAAAATGGATAGCATTCATGGGGAACTACATATATTTCTTTATTAATTATGATGTAAGATATTACAATTAGAGCCTTGATGTTGTGAATTCCCTCCCAATGATTCCTTGCTCCAACACACACCCTTTGCTTCCATGAGTTCTAACACCATAGGTTTGATACCAGCCCATCTAGGTCAAAAGTCACCTTAAAAAAGTAGAAGCTAAAGCCATGCTTGAACACTATTCATGACTGACTAATTAAAAAACTAGCTTTCTTCATGAGAGATGCTTCCTTTTATAGATTTGAAAAGGAAGGGATGAGAAGGTTAGGATGAGAGGTTAGGATCTCACCAAATCAAGGAAATGAGTGAGATACAAACCGATTAGAGGACATCTCATCCTCAAAGCTTCTATTCTAGAAACTTCGTGAATTTCTTCTTTTTTCCTTCGCATGAACAATGTTGCACCCTATGAATGAGAAACATGCAACACCGTCACATGCTACTGTGCTACAACATGCAACACTTAAGGGTGTCACATGCTGTAGTGGTGCAACATGCAACACTTTCATAAATTAGGGTTTTTGAAGGAAATTTCCATAGTTTCATCTCTCTAGGAAATGTTTTTCTTCCATCTTCTTCAGGGATTAAGGAAATAATCCTTCGAATAACAAATGGTAGGTGCACATCATCAATGGTCATAGCTGTGATTAAAATAATGTGTAACAAATTACATTTGCTAGATTGAAGTTAGAGGGCCATGCTTTAATATGGTGGGACAACCACAAGGAAACACTTAGGCTGGAGGGTGATCCTCCAGTATCTAGATGGGAGGACTTAAAAACCCTCATAAAGTCCCAATTATACCTTATTGGTTATGTATATGACCAATGGATCCGGTGGCACTACTTCAGGAAGAGGAAGGGGCATAGTGTACATGAGTACACCACTGACTTCAGAAAGATGGCCATCAAGATGGGTATCTATCCTAAGAACCCAGATGTACTCCTCAAGTATCTGGGGGGTTTAAAAAGTTATCTATGAAATCGGGTGATTCTCTTCAAACCAAGGATAATGGATGAGGCTTGTGCATAGGCACAATACATAGAAAACATAGGCCAAAAGAAGGGGAATCTAAGTGGTTCAAAGCAGAAAGAGCACCAAGAATATTCCAAGGAGGGGAAGAAGAAGTGAAAGGGGGGAAAAGATAAGAAGACAATAGCCACTGCACAATAGAGTAAAGATCCCAATAACCATTGAAATCATTACAACATTGATGGCCACACCGAGGAAAAATGTTGGAAACTACATCCAGAGCTGAACTCGAAGAATTATAAGAAGGACAGAAAGAAAAAGAAACTTCTAGAAAAAGATTCAATAAATCATGTTGAAATTAGCTCAGATGTTAATGACAAGATTTTCTGCACATCTGTGAATAAGGAGGTGAATTTGAGTAGCCTTCATCACTAGGAAGAGAAGGAGATGACCAAACTCTTCCACATCAATATTCATGTCAAGAAGACCAATATGGATCCTCTGTTCGACTCTGGTTCACATGATAATCTCATAGTAGAAGATCAGGTCAAAAATATTGGATTGGAGGTTCACAATCATCCTATCCTTTATCCATTGGGTTGGGTAAACAAGGATGCAAATATAATGGTAATGAAACAATGTAAGATTAAATTTTCTATAAGTGCCGATTTTATTAATGAAGTGGAATTGGACGTAGTACCCCTTTATGTATGTGGAAAAGTGTTTGGAATCCATTACATGTATATGATGGGTGGAATATTCATGCAGAGAGACACCCAATACCGATTGATCAAGGATGGGAAGTCCTACATCGTCAATGCACATAAAGGAGTGTCAACGATCTCACTGGTAAGTGCCAATCAAGCCAAGAAGTTGATTAGTTCTAGTAAGAAATATGTTTTACTTTTCTTAAGAGAAAATAAGTTTGATGATGAGTCAATGAGAGTGAAGACATCCCTGGAGGGGTGTACTAAAGAGTAGACAAAATAGTTGGAGGAGTTTCTATAGAAATACATAGGAGTTTTCTAGGAGCCTAAAGGGATACCACCCAAGAGGGTAGTGGAGCATGAAATACAGTTGTTTCTATACTCCCCATTGCCGAATATTGGGMTATATAGACAGTCCATTCTGGAAGCGAATGAAGTGAAGAAGAAATTGCAAYAGTTGTTGGAGMAGGGTGTAATTTGACCAAGTACCTCACTTTGTGGGTCACCCATAATAATTGTTCCCAAGAAGGATGGGACTTGGAGAATGTGTATCGATTACAGGGCATTGAAAAATATTACATTGAAGAATCCCCTGCCAAGGATGAATGATCTATTGGATCAGTTGCAACATGCCAAGTATTTCACTAAGCTAGATTTGAAATTAGGATATCACCAAGTACAAGTCAAAGAAGAAGATACTTGGAAGACTGCCTTCAAGACAATGCAATGTTTGTATGAGTGGTTGGTTATGCCATTCATTTTATGTAATGCACCAACTACATTTATGAGACTAATGAATTATGTTTTATGCCCTTATCTAGATTCATTTGTTATTGTCTATTTGGATGATATATTGGTTTATATTGCTACCTGGGAGGAGCATATGTCACATCTTATTCAGGTGTTAGAGACTCTAAAAAAGCACCAACTGCTGGCAAACATCAAGAAATGCTAGTTTTCTCAGTAGTGTTTGGTGTACTTGGGGTATGTGATTAGTGGAGGGGAGCTCAAGATAGATCCCTCAAATATGGAGGCCATCACGAAATGACCAATTCCTATAAATGTAATTGAAGTTATGAGTTTTGTTGGGGCGACATAATACTTACAGAAGTTCATAGCTTCATTTTTAGTGGTAGATGCACCACTCCATGTCATAACAACAAGTGGTAAGAGTTTCTAGTGGAGGAAGAATCATCAAAATGGTTTTGATGAGCATAAAAGAAAGATCATTCAAGCACCAGTGATCGCACGACGCACTACCAAACTTGCAGAAGCCTTTCAAAGTGGAGACAAATGCAAGTGAATATGTCATGGGAGCAATACTAATGCAAGGAGGAAGGCCTGTTTGCTATCATTCTGAAGTATTTCATGGGGAATTTCTCAACTACCCTACCTACGAAAAGGAGCTCTATGCCTTGGTACAAGCTGTCAAAAATTGGAAACACCATTTAATGGGAAAGGAGACCATCATCCACACATATCACCAACCACTATAGTATTTGAAAGCCTAGAGTAAGCCACAAAAAACTAGACATTACAAGTGGATGATGTTTTTACAAAAAATTCATTTGGTCATAAAGTATAAGAAGGGTAGCACAAATAAGTTGGCATAAATTCTTTCACTACCACCCATATCTAAGATTACAAATTTGGGAACTCTAATGCACATGGATCCTTTTACCCATGATGCATACAAAGAGTCATACACATAAGATGAGGACTTCAAGGAGGTCTTTCAATAGCTACAAGTCCAAATTCAAATAGAAGACGGTCATGTCAAGGATGACTATCATTTCCATAATTATTTACTCTACAAGCTAGACAACCTTTTTGTTCCTAAAGATGAACGATTACAACTTATCGGAAAGGCTCACACCTCCAAGGTTGCAGGACATTTTGTTGTTGGGAAGACAATTTCCAACTTACATAGATATGTGTATTGGCCCAGAATTGAAGAAGATGTAGCACAATATATTAGAGGATGTATACTTTGTTTTACAAACAATCCCAACAATAGGAAACAAGGTCTCTACCATCCCTTACCTGTACCCACTCAACCTTGGGAAAACATTTCCATGGATTTTGTGGGAGGTTTACCAACAACCATGAAGGACATGACTATCTATTTGTGGTAGTTGACAGGTTCAACAAAATGTGCATTCTCACACCTTGTAAAAATACCATCACTAGACAAGCAACAAATAAGTTCTTTGAATAGGCATGGGTGCACTTTGGGATACCAAGGAGCATCATCTCAGATAGGGATACTGGATTTCTTAGTGCATTTTGGACTGCATAGTGGGATAATATGGACACTAAGTTGAAGAGGTCTAAAACATTCCATCCATAGACATATGGGCAAATAGAAGTAGTCAAAAGGACTTTGGTGCATCTTTTGAGCGATTATAATCAGAAGCATCCGAAGACCTGGGATCAAAATTTGATCTATATACAACACTCTTATAACAAATCAATCCACACTTCTATTGGTAAGTTCTGTTTTGAAACTTGCTTTGGATATTTTCCATCTTCACCCTTAGATGTTGTATATGGATAGAAATGAGGAGTGAGGGAGGACCTCACAAGATATGCACTAAAGGAAGAAAAAATTGTTGATAATATTAGGTGGATCCATTTGCAAGTACAAGAGACACTGAAGAAGTTACATGAAAATTACAAGGCTATACATGACCAACAAAGAATGGAGAAAACATTTAAAGTGGGAGGCAGAGCATGGCTATAGCTGAATAATGAAAGAATATAGGGTCCTTGTAAGAATATCAAGGCTCTGTGGTATGGTCCTTTCGAGGTATTAGAAAAGGTGGGAGATAATTCCTACAGACTTAGTCTACCCCCATACATGTGCATTTACTCAATAGTGAATGTGGAGAATCTCAAACTCTATGATCCCTCCATGTTGGATCAGGAGGAGGAGAAGGTCCTACCTTACATAGAGGATTTAGCACTAGATACTCTGGTAGAGTTGGCATAAGACATGATTTTCCAGAAGTAGTCCATAAATACAAGATAGGGGAAACATGACCTTTGGCAAATTAGGTTGAAAGGGAAGCTTCCAAGAAAAGAAAAATGGTACTCTAGGGAGAAGGTAGAGGAAAAATTTCCTCACCCCATTCACTAAAGTTTTTGGGGACCAAAATCCTCCCTAAATGGGGAGGTATGATCCAGATTGTATCATTGTATTATTTTTCATATGTATCACTATGTTTTGGGTGGAAAAATTGGAGGACTCAACTTGCAGGGCCATTTCGACAACTGGTCCAAATTTGGAAATTTGGGTCCAAAAAAAATCAGAAATATTCCAGAGCTATTTTGAGGCATCAAACAAACTTTTTTTGGTCCAAACCTTCTTATAGAGGAATATTATAAATTCTTCACATCAATACCTTTCCAACATATCTAGGTGGATATCGGTGGCCACCCACCTCTTCCAATTGGCTCACATACAATTTTCATCTTGGCAGTTTTTTTCTATCTTTTTAGGTCCTCAACTTTCGACACCATTTTGAGGCCCAAAACAAAAATTTTTGGGCTTGCCACAATCACACTGTAGAAAAAGTTAGAGTGTGATGGAAAAATGTGTAGTCCTCGGATAAACCTTTCCAATGGGCTATCATGCACGTAAAAAAGAGATTGTATGCAAAAGTTACGACCCTGGGATGTTGATGTAGCAACTTACCCCATCGGGGCCCACCTGAATTTTGGCGCTTCATCTTCTAGTGTTAGGTTTTTGGATGTCCAGGGTTTTTTGATTTCTTATTGATTCTAAAAAGGCCCAGAGGCCTCATTGTAATGTGCTCAGACGAATGCGCATAGCCGCCACATCTCTTCTTAGAGATTAACTACCACCATTCGAGCGAGATTGTTTCATTCTGCATTTTACAGTTTCAACATATTTCTTTATTGGATAGAAGTTAAGTTTCACCATATCTCTGTTATTGTTCTCTATATATCTATGCTTATGTTATAGATCTATATTTCATTTCATTCCACTCATAAATCTATATTAGTGGTATCATAGCGATCTTCTCTTCATTTGTTTCTCTCTACATGTCCCCAAGGAGGTGAAGGTATAAGCAGTTGGGACTCGAACCAGTTGAAACTTTGCAAGATCAACCTCTCCTAACCCGATGAACACCCATGGGGGAAGAAAATATAGATGATGGGTAATGATATCCCTTTAAACTATTGCTAGAGGAAGCCCTCATGCGACAGAGGAACGAAATGATGGATAATTTTGCACAAATCCTTCGACGACTGCCAACAGGCAACACATCTTCCTCGAGATGAGGCATTGCCCATTCAAGGTACATATCAATTTTGATATTCCTATATTTGAAGGTCAAATATATGAGGACGTTGTAGAAAAATGGTTAAACCTTCTAGAAGGGAATTTTTCTGTCCATAACTTTTCCGATAGAGAAAATATTACATTTGCGCTCCTTAAGGTCGTCCCCCATGTCAAATATTGGCAGGAGAATTTTTGTGAGAAAATGGAAACATAGGGATATACATTATTTGTAGTCGCACCCACTTGGGGATCTTTCAGGGGTTCTATTAAGGAAGAATACTACTATGTTGGAAGTTATGACGACTTATATAGAAGATGGAACACACTACGACAAGAAAGGGACTAAAAAATGTTAGAGTTCACTAATGTCTTCCATATCTTGTGCACCAAGTTGGGTATCAAAGACTCTAAGAGACATTTGGTGCTCAAGTACCGTGGAGGTATACATAGATACATCCAGGCAGAAATGGATTTTATGGACATCTCGTCCTTGGGCATGACCTTTAGATATGATGTCAAAATTGAGCAGAAGCTAAAACAAAAGACACAATAGTTTGGGTCTGCGAACCCCTCATAGCAGAAGTAAGGAAAAGGTAGCCCCAACCCGTAGAAAAAAGTTCAGAGTAAGGTTGGACAACCTCAGGACAACCGCTCTAAACCGCAATCAAATAAGTACAATGGGAAGACAAAGAAAGAAATCGGGAAGTGGTGCGAGTTCCATAAGAGCCCCTGGCATAACACCACCAAATGCTGCTCAAAGAAGTCATTGGTGGCCAAGGTGAAAGCCTCTAAATTATATGCGGGATTCGACTCTGAGTCAGAACCAAAGAAAGGGAGATAGATCATTGACACATAACCCAGTGCCACTGTTTCTACCACCAAGGTCCAGCCTGGTGAAACTAATGAACGAGAGGAAGGTGAGTACCTCTTTCATTCATAGATGTGGCTGAAGGGTACTCCGGTGCGCTTCATCGTTGATAGTAGTAGAAAGGAGAAACTCATCTCAACAGAGGTCATCAAGCGGTTGGATTTTCTGACAAAACCAAACCCGCAATCATACACCATCAGATGGCTCCTCCAAGGGAGCGATCTCTGAATCTAGAAATAGTGTCTCCTGCCCTACGACATCAAGCCCTTCAAAGATGAGGTATTGTGTGATGTCTCTCCCCTTGAAGTTTGTGATGTTCTTTTGGGCCAACCTTATTTATGGAAATGTCATGTTGTATATGATTCTAGGCCTCATATTGTTATTATTACTTTGAACATGAAATTGTACAAGATACCTTAGGTAGTCCCACCTACTACCATTTCCTTGATCTCTCCCAAGAAATGCAGGAAGGTCATCTCTCAGACTAGGAAGTTTGTATTCTTCGTGATTCACACTCAAAGTGAGAGAAAGGTTGCAACCACATCCATGGCCTCTGCGATATGTCTATCCACGCAACAGAAGCAAGTAGATAAGTTCACGGAAGAATACAAATATATATTATCCTCACCCATTGGGGTACCTTTTCACTTTCATCTCAAGCACTCAATCGATCTGATCCCCAATGCACCGTTACCCAATGGTCCATTATATCACCACTATGTATAATAAAATGAGGAAATCAAGCCCCGGATCCAAGAGATGCTCTAAAAGGGGCGCATCTGACCAAGCTCATCACCTTGTAGAAGCCCAATCATGCTTGTGCAAAAGAAGGAAAAGAACCGATGAATTTGCATTGATTACCAGGCCTTAACTAAAATCACAGTCATGAATCGGTACCCAATTACCTGAATTGACAATCTCCTTGACCAACTCAAGGGGGCCAAATACTTCAGTAATATTGGTCTGAAGTTTGGCTACCACTAGGTCCCAATAGAGCAGACCGATGTATGGAAGATTGCCTTCAAGTCTAAAGAAGGTCTTTTCGAATGGATGGTCATGCCCTTTGGCTTGACAAATGGCCCAACAAATTTCATGAGGATGATGGAAGATATCTGATGGACTTTCACCAATTATTTTGTGGTGGTGTATTTGTATGACATCCTCATCTTCAACAAGAGTTGGGAGGAACACTTGCAACATATTCAACAGGTTTTGTACACTCTGCGACAACACAATCTATATGCAAATTTGGAAAAATTATCCTTCGACATGAACGGGGTCCAGTACCTAGGCTAAATTTTCTATGAGCATGGGGTGCATGTCGATCCATCCAAGATCTAGGTCATTTGTGGCTGGCTAACCCCAACCACACTCACTGAGATTTATAGCTTCTTAGGCCTTTCCAATTTCTATCGCAGGTTCATGTTGGGATTCTCTCACATTGCATGGGCTCTTATTCAAGTGACCGGGGCTGGTGGAAAGGAAAAATTCATGTGGGGTTAGTCACAACAAAAAGTGTTTGATGATTTGAAGCAATGCTTGTGCTCAACCCCAGTTCTCTCATTACCTGACCTGCAACAACCATTTGAGATTGAGATAGATGCTTCAGACTATGCTGTGGGTGCATTTCTCACTCATCACGGACATCCTATGGCCTATCATAGTGAGACACTATAATATACCATCCGTAAGTACCCCACTTACGACAAAGAAATATACTTCATTGTACGAGAATGCCACTAATGGAGGCATTGCATTTTGAAGAAGAAGAAAATCATCCACATTGATCATAAGGCTTTGTAGTTCATGCAGAAACAAGGAAAATTACAGAATGACCTCTTTCAGAAGTGGTCCACATACTTGCAACAATTCCATATTAACATCAAGTATAAGATAGGGATCACCAACCGCGTCACTGACTGCCTCAGTGGGCCTCCACTTGCAACACTAACCACGATGCTACACTCTTGCAGACATGAGACCTCCACATGGCCCCAACTCTGTTGGAAATACTAAATCAACTGAAAGGGGGGGGGGTGAATCAGTTGTTTATAAGCTTAAACAATTTTATTCCTTTTAAACAATTATTAAGATTTCTTCATGTGTCATCTACCAACATACAACATATGGACAGTAAGAGTAAAGATCATCAGTCACACATAAAATACACACAGAGACAGATTTTCACGAGGAAACCCATAAAGGGAGAAAANTTGTACGAGAATGCCACCAATGGAGGCATTGCATTTCGAAGAAGAAGAAAATCATCCACATTGATCATAAGGCTCTGTAGTTCATGCAGACACAAGGAAAATTATAGAATGACCTCTATTAGAAGTGGTCCACATACTTGCAACAATTCCATATCAACATCAAGTATAAGATAGGGATCACCAACCGCGTCACTGACTGCCTCAGTGGGCCTCCACTTGCAACACTAACCATGATGCTACACTCTTGCAGACATGAGACCTCCACATGGCCCCAACTCTACGAGAGAGATCCCGACTTCTCCACTACCTACCATATGCTAGGAACAAACAAAACTATCACTGATTTCCATCTTGAGGATGGGTTGTTGTTCCATTTGGGCCATCTTTGCACCCCATAAAGAGAGTGAGAAAATATGATCTGGAAAGCTCACTACAGTCAGGTGGCAGGACACTTCAGCATAGAAAAGACAGTGGTAGTGCTGCAACAACATTTCTATTGGATGAAACTTTGATAGGATGTCAACAAGTATATTAGATCCTACATGACCTACACCATTTCCAAACCGACCATTAATAAACAAGTCATGTACACCCCTCTGCCTACTCCCGATAGGCCCTGTGAATCCATCTCAATGGACTACATGTTGGGCCTTCCTTCAACCAAGCAGGGAAATGACTTTGTTTTCGTGGTTGTTGATCCATTTTCCAAGATGACAATTATGGGTGCCTGCAATAAGAGAAACACAACAGAGGCCACTGCCAAGCTCTTCTTCAAACGAGTGTGGGTACATTTTGGGATACCACATACCATGGTCTTAGAGCAAGACAACCGGTTCCTCAACACATTCTAGTCTAGCCTTTGGTCATGAATGGACACCAAGCTTAGCAAATCCATGACCTTCCACCCTCAAATGGATGGCCAAACCAAGGTCATCAATAGGATGATCGTGCATATATTTCACATGTAAAATTCCAAGCATATGTACACATGGGATACAAGTCTTCCTTATGTTCAACACAGTTACAACAGATCCATACATATCTCAACTGACCAAAACCCCTTTCAAGTGGGATTAGGATTTAAACCATTGGGTCCCATGGATTTTGCACTACCCCTTACATCCACACAGGAAGAATCATCCCATGCTCAAACTCAATCCGACAAATCCACCCAGTTCATTGAACAAATCCAGCACATTCACCAATGCCAAGTACAATGCAGTTCCATGATCAACACCGGGTGCCCCACAAGTTTCAGGTGGGCTATAAATTTTGGTTGCATTTGTAGAAAGAACGCTTTGTAGTACCCCATCGAAATATTCTTCCACTCCACTATGGATATTACACCATCACCAAGGCTATGGGTGTCAATTATTTTGAGCTCAACATTCCCCCCTTCCTTGGCTTGCATCCAATGTTTAATGTGGACCTCCTTCAGCCATAATTTCCACCATTATTGGACACCTCATAGATAGAAGAATAGTTGACACCGATAAAGCTCAACCTTGACTGAATGGAAAAGGAATCAACTGATAATATCGTGGACACACATGCCAAGGGTACTCGTCAACAAAAAATTCATCTTTATTGTGTTGTCAAAGCAGGGCATCTCCTGCACCAAGGAAAGTGGTTCACCCGGGGCCAAATTCAATAGAAATTTCCTCATTTGATGGGGGAAATCAACAAAATGGAGACCATTTCTTCCTAAGGGGGGAGGATTGATCCAGGTGGATATCGGTGGCCACCCACCTCTTCCAGGAATCTCACATATAGTTTTCATCTTGGCAGTTTTTTTCTCTCTTTTTCGGGTCCTAAAAATTCGAGGCCGTTTTGAGGCCCTAAACACCATTTTTTGGGCTCGCAATAGTCACACTATTGACAAAGTCAAATCATGATGGAAAAATGTGTAGTTCTCGGATAGATATTTCCAATGGGATATAGTGTGCCTAAAATGAAGATCGTATGCAAAAGTTACGACCCCAAGAAGTTGATGTACCAACTTACCCCATCGAGGCCCACACGACTTTTGGAGCTTCATCTCATAGGGTTATGTTTTTGGATGTCTATGTTTTTATTATTTATTCTTGATGCTAAAAAGGCCTGGAGGCCTCATTGTAATGTGATTAGATGAATGCGCATAGCCGCCACATCTCTTCTTAGAGATTAGCTACCACCATTCGAGCGAGATTGTTTCATTCTGCATTCTACAGTTTCAACATATTTCTTTATTAAATATAAGTTAAGTTTCACTGTATCTCTGTTATTTTTGTTTGTATATCTATGTTAATTTTATAGATCTATATTTCATTTCGTTTTGCTCATAAATCTGGATCACCAACAATGCAAATCATTCGTCAATCAGAGTTCGTATGAGAAAGTTATGCCTCCCGCAAGTTGACCTACCATATTGATCACCATGGTGCGAGTGAATGCCATGTTCGCATGCATTACTTAGACATGTGGGGATAGCAACATAGTGGATTTCCTAAGAAAATTCTAGAAGGTCCAAAACCTTATCACAAATGAAGGTTGAGGAAGTCAAAAACCTATCCCTAGATGGCTATCGGGCTATGTTAAATACCGGGCCACTAAGAGGTGAAGGGGTTCCATTCTTTTGCATTCTATTTATTCCATAGCTGAGAAGAACATTTGAGAGTGGTATTCTGTGAGCATAATAGAGGGGGAGAGATTTTGTAGCAACCATATAAGCCACAGTTCAAAGGAAATTCCACAGAGATTGCCTCTTTATTTGTACTTGCATTATTTATTTTCCAGAGAAAAGAGAGCAGAGCAACCTAAACTTTTAGCTGGGTTTTCTCCCATATTGGGTTTTTGTGGTCATATCTTGTGTTCATTTGTGGATGGTGTGAATGTGTTTACTGTTCTCTATTTTTCTGTGTTTTATATATTTAATCAGTATCTAAATATTGTATAGATCTAAATGAAATTAACCTTAATAGTAAAGATTTTAGTATTTTATTAGATATGTTGTGACGAACTATTCTAGTGGAATATCTACAATAATTTACAAATCAATTGTATGGAAAAAACTTTCTAAATCACTCAGTGAAGTTGCATATCATTGGTTTATGCCTTCCCATATTATGTATATCATTTATGAAGGCACATTTAAGTTTCAATAAGTAGTGGTAAAATTATGATGGGATGGGTGAGCCCCACACACCTAAAACCCTTCTTTGTGCCAAATTTCAGATAATCCCACTGCTTTTAGTTGGTGGTGGGGGGTGAGTTAGTGTATATAATGGGATGTTGAAATCCATATTAATAGTTAGTCTTTCAATCATTTAATTTTTGTAATTTTCTCTCAGCTCTACATACAACAAGTATGAATAAAGGAAAATAATGGAGTGAAGAAATTTGGTCATAGAAGACAAGACATGTGGTG
>JASDQU010589526.1:0-14514 GCA_032191745.1 Picea mariana
CCACCTCTTCGTCCCTAACAAAATCTCGTAAAACCCTGGCATCGACTTCAACAAGGTCCAGTTCGGCTTGGATTTCCAGGGGCATGTGAGCCTCATAGGTTTCAGCTGAGCGAGCTATTGTTGCCTGAGCGTGACGAGTCGAGGCTCCCCATTGTCGACTTCGGGTACGCTGTCTTTGCGTGCCTCTAGCCATTGAGAGACTGAAAGTGCAAGAGATGGAGAGCAGAGGGAGGAGAGTTGTAGAATCAGAGGGAGAGGCGAAGGGCATAAGATTACAAGGGAGCTCATCAATGGAGAGGAGAGAATGAAATGGGAGTGAGGCTAGCCGAAAGATATTTGAGGACCAGGACAAGGCGCCATGATTGCGCCATTAATTGTATTGAATACCAAGACTTCCAAGGATTCGAGGGAAGGATTGAATCGAATTGAGCCAAACGAGCCATTATCTTTCGCACGCAGTTTGTAGGAGTGGTGGTGTGAGTTATGATAACTTGCATTGATAGGTGACAGGGGTTATCTCTGAGGGATTAGCAGGGTGCCAAGTGGGTTGGATCCCAATGCCCTCATGCTGGTCATATCAAGCCTCCTTGCCACCCAATTTAAATGCATTTTTATTAATAATTAAAATATATTATGATAATTTTATTTAATAATTTTTTAACTAAATTAAATTCTATATAAATTTTAATAAAAAAATAATATTTTTAATACTTTTTAGATTATCTAAATTTAAAAAAATTTAAATAATCCAATAAATTCAACTTTTTAATTTCAAATAAACACTAAATTCAAAAATCAAATACCCACTAAAATTCAAAAATCACATACCCACTAAATTGTATCCAATTCAAAAATCACATACCCACTAATTTGTATCTTATCACCATAAGTCTATGATGTCATTTATTGAGAAAGTTAATATTGATATTTAACATTGATGGCTGTTGAAATTTTAACTTCTTGTCTTCCTAGTTATAAACTTTTTTTTTACAAGGTCATATTTTGATGCGGTTGTTTTCCCATATATATCTAAAAAGAGAGCGAGTTAACTTTTGACGCTACCTTTTCTAGATTTCCACTAATGTACTATCTTTGTTTCTATTCAACGGATTGATGCACTTCCCTTTTTACTTATCCTTTTAATCTTTGATTTGGTTAAAGAGATTCATCTCTTTAACGATTTTTTAAAATCAAAGAGATTGTTTTACTTGTATTCATCTCTTTAACGATTTTTTAAAAACCATAGCCACATTTCATCCCTCAAAGGGAGTGGAAGGAACCTTTGTCACTGTTTCAGTATAAGTAAAATGCTTCGATTTTTGAAACATCTTCATGGACATTCATGTCAGTGTGTTTTTAGCCTAACTTGAGATGGGTTTGTTTTTGCACAATTGTCCTTTAAATTCTTTTTTTTTTTATCATTGAAAATTATAATTTTATAATCCAATTCTTCTATACATTGATTGTTATTTTTATTAAAAGTCCTAAATCATTAGGTAAATAAAAGAGTGGTCACATTTTAACTATATATACATAGACATACATACATATAAAGTTGATATTGAAATATTTTGTTTATGGTTGACATTGAAATATTTTTATTATTAATTTTTTTAGATGTCATGTGTCAACTCCATGTTAAGTGTTGAAGGAATTACAAATATCCCTCATATTATGATGTAAAAAAACACCTACCCAAGAAATAAAGAATATTTTACTTTCAATTATTGTGTGTGTAGATCATAGTTCATTTTTGTTTTCTGATGAATATGAGAACTACGGCTAGGGTTTTGTAGATCTAGTAGGCCTAGGGTGACACGTGGTGAAGGTTTTGGTGCGGGCCAGGGTCGATGGACAAATATCTACCTCAAGTGGATTTTTCAGATGATGCAATGTTAGAGGATCAAATATTTTCAAATCTGGTGGTTAATCCCTCACTCGTGTAGACTTCGAAGGTGGACAGTTCCCTTGCATGAATAAGGTCTTTTGGAGGTTTTCATGATATGGATCAGTCGTTCTCAACCTTACATGTCATATTTGATGTCGTCTCGAGGATTTTTTGTCAAGATGCAAGATAAAATCTTAATTGATCTTGGGGTTTATCCTCAACATATGACCTAGGGGACTGTGGGGTTCTTCATTGTGTTTCTCTTCAATCTTCTTCTGATCATTTTTCCACTTTGGAGATGCCTTTGGCAAAGAAGAGTCGTAAAGGGGTTTCGCCATTAGGGTTTTTTGGTAGCAAAATAGTTGAGGTTGAGTTGCACAGAGGAGGGTCTATACCGGCGTGAGAGTCTTATGGTCGTAAGCGAAGGAAAGTAGTTAAGTCATGTGGAGGAGGAGCATAATTGGTTGTAGGTGAAGATTTTTAAGGGTTAGTCAAGTTGAAGACCTAGAGGTTTTGGTGATATTCATAAAATTCTTGTGATCATAGAATGTTGGTTGATTCACTAAACTCATGGATAGAAGTAACATGGGTTCCGTTGTTGGATTATCCATCTATCTTTCACCTTCTATCATGGAGTTGGATTGGCTTCATTTTCCACTCAAAGGAAGATGTAGGGAAATTTTTATCGGACCACTAGTATTTGGACTGTCACCTTTTATGTGCCAAGCCCTAACATCCCTTATTTGATGCTCCAAAGGAGTTCATCTCTAGCCTGCCTACCTAGATTAAATTACCAAATTTTCCCATTGGGTTTTGGTTGGATGTTGGTTTAAGGGCTATTGGGGAGGTTTTATGTACTTTTATTTATACTGGTGAATGTTATAAATCTAGCAATGCTTGCTTGTTGGCCCGACTTTTGGTTGGCCTAGATCCAAGGCAAGAGTTGTATGAAACTATGCAATTGGTCATTAGGGATCGCTCTTACACTCAACCTCCTGATTATGTCAATGCCATATCATAAGGGAGGCCATGTTATGAAGGATTGTGTGTTGAATTTCCATTCAAGATTTCATGGGGAGCCTTAGGAAATAAAGGGGGAGTCAAATTCAATCCTTGGTTACCTAAAGGAAAAAATAGGCAAGATTTTGATACTTGCCTCTTCAAATTCTTCATAAGAGGATTCGATAGGGAAGGTAGTTGAGCCCGAGAAAAAGGATGGTAAACAATCTTTATCTGAGGAGGTTTTATCCATCCCTTCAGAGGTTGAGGTTCTCTGTAAGCATGACATTAATTCCCAAAGGAAGCTTCTTGGTGAGTATTTGGATCTATCGTATTCCCAGTGGAGGAAACTTGAAGGCCTCTAGTCTAAGAGTGCAACATCAAGGATGTTTTCAGGTAATCTATCTTCATTAATTACTTCTTTCTCTTCTGGTATGTATGGGTTATCAGGTTCGATTTTGCAACCTATGGGGGTTGGGTCTGGGATTGGTTCTTCTCTGAGTATAATTTCGACTTCTTGTCATCCTAGTAGTCAAAAGGATGTAGCCCCAATCGTTGATATTTCTAAGGATACTGTATCCTTTCCTTTAATCAACCTAGAGAGTCCAAAATCCTTATCTTTTGGTTCTTTGATTGCTTCCTCTGGTTGGTACCCATACCTCCTACATCCATGTATTCACCCAAATGGTGGTCATCCCTCGGGGATTCTAGGGGTGGCTATGCAAAAAGAGCATGGTCAATCAAAGACAGGTCGTAAATCTAAATTAAAACATGCTCAGGAGTGAGCGTCTTGGGAATTTTCGTAGGGCAGAAAATGTCTTATCTCAGGAGTCCTTAGAGAAGAACGAGACCCTTTTTCCTCTTTTCCATGAGAATTATGCCAGCTAACATGCGAGGCCTTAGAGAGAAAGAAAAAAAAATCTCTCTCAAGAATATGGTAGTTTTGGACCGGCCTGATATTGTGCTTATTCAAGAAACTATGGGATGAAGCGACCCCATTATATGTGAATTAACCAAAATGATCTTGGGATGGAACTTATTTGGTGTGGACTCTAATGGTTTATCGGGAGGTTTGATCACATGTTTTTCCTCAAACTGTTCTCTCACTAATTGATTTTCAATCTCTTAAGGTTTATTTGCCAAGATTTATTGTAAAGAATTGGATCACTCGTTATATTTTCTCAACCTATATGTCCCTTACAATGGGAAAGAAGATTTCTTTAACCAACTTCTTAGTCTTCCCATATTCAATGTCATAGTCTCATTATCGGTGGGGATATGAATCTTACCATCACCAGGGAGGAGATATGGGGGTTATCAACCCATGAAGATATCATGTCAAATGTTTTCTTAAATAAATTTGAATTGGCAGGGTTAGTTGATGTGGAACTGATCAAATTGACTTGGATCTAGAGCAATAACTATAGCAATGATGGAGGGGTAGCGAAGAAATTAGATAATTTCCTAGTGCATCATAGTATCTTGCAATATATTGGCTTATTTTGATCTTGGGTGGGCAAAGTGAGATGTTCTGACCAATTTCCAATTATTTTGGAGCTAGACCATCTCTCTAAGAAACCAGGATCTCCTTTCAAATATAACTCATTTTGAGCCTTGGTAGAGGATTTTAAAAACCTTGTTTCAGAAAATTGGACATGTTATCGGGAAGATATAAGTGAATTAGCTAGATTTCAATTTTTCTTTGCTCTTTGAACACTAAAATCCAAGGTATGTGCATGGGCTGGGGATAGGAGGACGATTGTGGACTGTGATTTGTGCTCTTTAGAATCTAATCTTGAAAGCGCATGTGGTTTGATCCAAGAAGTTAAAGGGTCACCCTCTGTCTTGAATGAGTGCCAATATTTGGAAGGTAGATGATATACGCTTCTTATGGAACAAGAAAGGACTTGGAAACAAAAGAGTCGGGTCCTTTCGATAGCTGCATGGGATCAAAATACTATTTTTTTCCAAAAATTTCAAACTATAGGTGGAGTTTTAATACAATTTGGGATTTGCATGATGTAGAGGGTAATAAGGGTCATGGTTTTTCAATTGTTGCTCTTGGGGTGAACCACTTTAAATGTTTTTTCAATGAGTCAGACTAGGTCAAGATGACATAAATGTTAAATCTCATTTCATTCTTCCTGCACCTCATTGAGGATGAACAAAATTGATATTTGTATTGAGAGATCATGAGAGAGGAGCTTCAGGCAATAATATCTAGTTTTTAAAAAAGATAAAATCCAGGGCCTTGACAGTTGGACTGCTGATTTTTTCAAAGATTTTTTTGATATTATTGGATTGATTTGCTTTGGGTTATGGAAGAAATTTGTATTATTGGTACATTCTTGACAAGTATAAACTCAAATTTCATTGATGTTATACCAAAGGTTGACTATCCATCAACTTTTGATGGTTTTCGACCTATTTCTCTCTGTAACCGCTTCTATAAAATCGTGGCAAAGATTGTAGTATACCTAGGGAGGTAATATGGGGTACCTAGGGAGTTAACTAATGGGAATGTGGTTATGTATTATTAATGGAGGTCATTCAATGTAAGGTGAAATAGGTCCACTATTTTATTAAATAAGTCCCATTATGGTAGTTTGATATAATAAATAGGCTTTCTAGAAAATTCCTTCTCTAGAATGTTCCTAGAAGATAGAGAATGTTATATAAAGAAGTGTAAGCAATGTATTGAAGCATAGTGAAGAATATTGTTATTGTAACAAGCAAGGATTGCTTGAGGAGTTTTATCCTTCTCAAGGATTAATATATGGTGTTACCCTACCTCAAGGGTTTTGACTATTTCTTGTGTTCAGTGTTTTGGTGAATGATTTGAGTTATTATTATATCTTATATTTGCAAATTTATTCAGGTAGTTAACAAAGATTATCGTTGTTCAACTCAAGCCTCTTCTTTCCATTATCATATTGCAAGAGTAGTTTGGTTTTATGTAAGGCTAGCTTACTCATGAAGTTATTGGCTCAATGCAACAAGTCCTTCACTCAATAAAAACTCAAAAGCACCCAGTCTCGGTGTTAAAAATAGATCTGTTGAAACCCTTTGTTAGAGTCTCTTGGTTGAAGAATCTACCTTTGGCTCTTTCTCTTACATATCGGTTTTGATCTTCCATTAATTAATGGATAATAGCTTGTGTGACATCAGTTTCTTTTGTAGTTCTTATAAATGGAGCGAGTTCACCGTTTTTCAATCCAACACGGGGGATCTAGAGGGGATTCCCTTTGTCACCATACCCTTTTCTTATAGTTGTTGACAGTCTTAGTTGGCTTATAAGAGAGGCCAAAAGAAGACATATTTTCCAGGGGCTTACAGTGAGGCATCATGAATGTCTTTCTCATCTACTTTTTGTGGATGATATTCTTGTTTTTTGCATATGTTCGGAACCCAAAGGCAGAGTCCTAAAAAAATTGTTGGACCTATTTTCAACACTATAGGCATGATGATCAACGTGAAAAAATATGCCAATATATTTCTCGATATTTGAGGAGGAAATCGTCAAGACTTAAACAACCTTTTCAATTTTCCTTGCCTTGAGAAGGAGGATGGTCTCAAATACCTTGGCTATGTTTTAAAGCCAAATAACTATGGGATAAATGATTGGAGATGGATGGTGGCTAGAGTAGAGTGTCACATAAATCTATGGTGTAATAGATGGAGATCACATGAGGGTGATTTGGTCCTTATTAAATCTGTAATAGAAGTCATTCATGTGTATTGGTAGATTCTATCAAAAATACCAAAAGGCATTCTCAATAGGATTTGAAATATATGTTTTAGTTACTTGTGGAAGGGAAGCTCTGAATACTTGGGTTCTCACTTGGTTAGTTGGGAGATATTGTCTAAGCCTAAACATCTCAGAGGATAGGGCTTAAAGGAAACCTTTGTATTTGGATGTGCTTTGATAGCGAAATTTTTGTGGTCTTCTTGACCCAATATAGTCTATTGAGAAGAATCTTAGTTGATAAGTATATAGCCCTTGAAACTATAGTATATTGAATACACAAGTAGAACAAGTCTACATTCAATGCACCAAACTAGTGGCACTATATTTCGCAAACCTTCTCGGTTATTGGACAATTCTTAGCTTGGAAATTTGGTTTGGGCTCCTAGGTGCATGTTGGAATGGATGCTATCGTGGGTTGTGGTGATATTATGTTTTTTCCAGACAACCTAGTGCTATTTATTAGGGAGACTGGGAATTGCATGCTCAACCAAGTGAGTTCCCTAGTGATGTAGGACTAGTGACTAGACCTAGGGGTCTTGAGTTTATATGAATTTAATTATTTAAATGTTTAAATTCCTATGTTTGGAGGAATTCTAGAAAACTTGTATTAGTTGTGGAATGCATTGTAATTCAGTTAGTTCTCGAGATTTGTGAGGAATTAGAGAGATATTAGGGTTGGTTGTATCTCTCTTGAGTGTATTGTGGATCTAGAATGAGGATTTAGTGGATCTAGATGATCCTAGGGATTCATATGAGATTTTTTAGGATTTGAAATAGATTGTAGTTATGAGTCCTTATGTATTAAAATTGTAAGCCCGCGGGCATGAGAGATGTGGCCAAATGAATGTAGAACATGCCAAGTAGAGTGGCCAATTGAATATAGGATCATGCTAAAGAGAGTGATAGCATGAAAGGACATCAAGAGAGAGAGGCCTTATATAAACTTTGTACAATGTTGTATGACTGAGTAATATAACCACTCTATTTCGAGTGTTCAGTATTAAATGATGTGTTAATACCTCTGTTAAATGTATGCATGTGAATTGTGGAAGTCCATATCAGACTCTGTTAGATCATATGTGCATGTATCGAGTGGAAGCGCACATATGGTTCGTGATGTGTTGTTGATCACGACATGATCAACAATTATCCTTTGATCACATCAACATCGAGGAAGAACAAGGTGAAAATCCATTTTTTTGTGAAAACGAACCAGAAAAACCCTCTTGCCAGTCGGGAGAAAAGAGGACCATAGATCATTGATCAAGCACAAAGATCAACAATCCCAAATCATCGTTGAGTGATTGTTGATAAAGAGACCACATTGCAAGTGAAATAGATCTGAGCCATCATATATGATTGGGATCAATACTGATCGTCAATCTTCATCAGATCAAAAGTAGACTAAGAAAGATAAGTGTGAAGAATATGATAGTCCGGTGTCTGCCAGACCGGACCAACCAATATTCTAGCTCATGATTAGATCGACTAGTAACCATTGGATAGGGTTAGGGGATGTGTCGTGAAGTTTTGAAAGCTAACAACTCGAAGGTCTGATACACATGGTGTGTGAATATTGGACGTGAAGTTTGGTGTGTTCAAGCATTGGGATGAGGAACCAACGGTGAGGATTGATTCTTGAAATCATTATCAATGACCCTCCTTACATTAGAGCTCAGAGAAGGTACTCGAGAGTTAGCATATCAGATCGGACTAGAGAAAGAGAAAGTGTAGGAAGAAGTTCGATAGTCCGATACCGACATACGTCAACACACGTATGAAACCACTTAGAGGGTGACACATGACCCATTAAGGAAGTGGCACTTGTTCGGGTCCATTTGGCAATTGGAGTGTGTGAAATTCATAGATTAAGGTGACACGTGGCAGCCTAGTCAACATCGACACATAGCAAATCCACGTCAACAGGTCCATATGATTGGATGCCACATCATGACTCATACTAGATCAGGGTTGTGTGAGAGCTTTGCGATTTAGAACCTTCGGTGATTCGTTGCTCGACATACGTCATGCCAACATAAAGATGTCCATAAAAGGAGAGACATGTGGCTGAGAAGGTTCCAAGGTACTCAGGATTCCACGGGGACCCACAAATTGCATGGCGGCATCGATCAGTTCCTTTGTATTGACCATTGATCATTTCAGTTGATTAAAAAATGATATTTTATCACCAACCGGATCAGAACGAGAAGGGATTAAGTTCATGATGGTTGAAAGTAAGCCAGTGGTCCGACATCCGATAAACCCTTGGTTCCAACCCTTGGTCGTATGTGGATGAGTGTTTGGAGTTTAAGCACTCATGATATAAGTGCATAGTTTCAAGCACTTGGTCGTGTAGAGGATTCACGCCATGGTTTAAGTGTTGTGGATAAAGTGTCGAGAGGTCTTGTGTAGCGAGAACTGAGGATATTGAGACCGTATAAGAATTGAGAGCAACTCAATATTGAAGCTACGCATATTTTTATTTATAACTTTGCACCTGTGGGTACTGAGATATCCAAGGGGATCTTCATCAATTGGTATCACAGAAAAAACTAATTTTCCTTTTTAGTGGAAATATTCAACAAAAGATTGTAGCTAGGGGAAGATTGAGTTGATTGAGAGGGAAAGTGTACAAAGGCGTACATGAGAAATTGCAGGGGTAGCAAAGAAAGAATTGGGTATATAATTCCTTAGTGAATTACTATTGATAGAGGCCATTCCAACCAAAGAAGTAATGGAGACAAGGTCTGAGGACATATCTTAAAGGTATGGATCAAATTTTTTATCTCTGGATTCTAATTGACAGTGTTAGTGTTAATTAGAAAGTAGCAACAAAAGGAGAAGGGTAATGATTAACAACCCTTACAACCAATAGAGTTGTGACAAAGAGGATAGGAGAAGCTCGTGGAAGAACCTTGTAGTAGAGGATGTTGTAGTTACTTCTAGCTGAAGATTGGAAGTGAGGAGGAAAATTGATGTTCTCTAGAGAAAGTGAGCCAAAGTGAAGAAGCCAAAGAAGAGTAGAGGAGTTCTTAGGAGGTTCTAATGACAAAACCAAAATAATACCAAGAGGACAAGCTCATGAGAGAATCTTGAGTTGGTATTAGGTAGCATATGAGGAGATTTGCTACAAAGAAAGGGGCTTGATGCAACTCATAGTGGACTAGGAGAAGTTCACAATAGGAGGAAATGAAAATGACTACTAATGATCATTATAGAGGTTCATGAAGAATCCACAACATAGGAAAGGAAGGTTCCAAAGAAAATGGCATAAAGAGAATGAGTCAATAGGATCTTGACAGAGACATGGTTGAGTTAAGAGAACAACTCAGTTACATTAGAAAACTACTACAAAAGAGGATTGAGGAAAATCATAGACAAGGATGGAATCTAAAGAAAAGAGTCAAGTGGCTTGTGATGCAATTATTTGCAAGGAAGTTGAGGAGAAGCTTGAGGGGCTTGAAGCACAATTTGAGTGTTTGGATGAAGAAGGAAAAAATCAAAGGAGTTGAGTTTAGGCAGAGGTCACTTATATAGGAAGGAGTTCACTTATGTGAACCAGAGCAAGGATTATTCCTTGATGAGGTTGATGAGAAAGTAGAGAGACCTAATGAGAGTCTCATGGGATATGTGGAGAGTTAAAATCAACATGAGGATGTGTTGACTAAGGAAGCAAATGAGGCTAAGGAGCCTTGTGTTTTTAAATCTAACATTTTTTGTATGTTTGTAGGTATTGACGAAAGATAAGGCAAACATATTCATAATTTTGTCATAGAGATGGAGGAGACAACATTGTCTCATGATGATGATCATTACCTAAGTCAATTCTTATCAAGTGATACATAGATGGAGGAGAAGTTGCAGGGACTTGTTGTTGTAGCAAAAAAGAATAGTTTGGAGGACAACACTCAGATATGGAGCTCAGAGATTTTGAAGTAGAGCTAAGGATGCTTGAGGACTAGTTGATCAATCTAAGGATTACTGAATAAGACTACATAAATGATAGAAGGAATCCTAAATATATAATTCATTTTTATGCAGAGGATTTGAATATCTCAAATACTTTGAGATAGAGATATGAAGAGGAAATGCAACATCCAATCAACAACAACAACAACAAATTTCAGTAGCAAGTTTGCAACAATATGCACTAGCTAGAGGATACACTAGACATGGTGATAGAAGAAATGAGGATGTTGATGGTGAAGGTGTCTTAGAGAAGACATGCTAAAGTAAGGAAGATTTACATCAACAAAGAAAATGGGAAGTTGCAGGAAACAACAATGCAACAAGACAACGAGGCAAGCAGGAAACAACATAAAGTATGGGACTCAGGAGGACTTTAACTAATGGAACTCATGATTAGGAGATCATGAAAACTTTTTTTGTTCCTTGGGATTCTGATGTAGGAGCATCCTACCTCCAAAATCAACTTGGTTTGACTAGACCTAAAGGGTCTTGAGTTTATTTGAATTTAATTGTTTAAATGTTTAAAATTCCTATGTTTGGAGGAATTATAGAAAACTTGTATTAGTTGTGGAATGCATTGTAATTGAGTTAGTTCTCGAGAGTTGCGAGGACTTAGAGATATCTTAGGGTTGGTTGTGTCTCTCTTTAGTGTATTGTGGATCTAGAATGAGTATTTAGTGGATCTAGAGGATCCTAGGGATTTGTATGAGAGATTTTAGGATCTGAAACATATTGTAGTTTTAGAGTCCTTGTGTATTAAAATTGTAAGCTTGCATGCATGAGAGGTGTGGCCAAATGAATGTAGAAGATGCCAAGGAGAGTGCCCAGTTGAATAGAGAATTAGGCCAAAGAGAGTGAGAATGTGAAAGGCCATCAAGAGAGAGAGGCCTTATGTAAACTCTATACAATTTTGTATGATTGTGTAATAGAATCACTATGTTTCAAGTGTTCAATATTAAATGATGTGTTAAGAGCTCTGTTAAATGTATGCATGTGAATCGTGGAAGTCCAAATTGGACTTTGTTAGATCTTATGTGTAGGTATCGAGTGGAAAGCGCACATATGGATCACGATGTGTTGTTGATCATGACAAGATCAACAATGATCCTTTGATCACATCGATATCGAGGAGGAACAAGGTCAAAATCCAATTTTATGTGAAAATGAGCCAGAAAAACCCTCTTACCAGTCAGAAGAAATGAGGACCGTAGATTGTTGATCAAGTGAAGAGATCAACGATCCCAAATCATCGTTGAATGATTGTTGATAAAAGGACCACGTTGCAAGAAGAATAGATCTGAGCCGTCAGATCTGATAAGGATCAATATTGATCGTCGATCTTCATCGGATCGGAAGTAGACTAATAAACATAAGTGTGAACACTCTGACAGTCTGGTGTTTGCTAGACTGGACCAACCAATATTCTAGCTCGTGATCAAATCGACCAGTAACCATCAGATCGAGTTAGGGAATGTGCTGTGAAGTTTTGAAAGCCGACAACCCGAAGGTCCGATACATGTGGTGTGTGAAGATTAGACGTGAATTTTGGTGTGTTTGACCATTGGGTCGAGGAACCAATGGTGAGGATTGAATCTTGAAAGAAAGATCAACGAACCTCCTTACATTGGAGCTCAAAGAAGGTTATCGAGAGTTAACATATTAGATCGGACCATGGAAAGAGAAAGCGTAGGAAGAAGTCTGATAGCCCGATACCGACATATGCCAGCACACGTATGCAACCGTTCAGAGGGTGACACATGACCCATTAAGGAAGTGACTCGTGTTCAGGTCCATTTGGAAATCAGAGTGTGTGAAAGTCATGGATCAAGGTGACACGTGGCAGCCTAGTCAACATCGACATGTGGAAGATCCATGTCAGCAGGTCCATTTGATTGGATGCCATGTCATACTAGATCAGGGTTGTGTGAGAGATTTGTGAGTTAGAACCTCTATTGATTCGATGCCCGACATACGTGATGTCGACGTAAAGGTGTCAACACAAGGAGTGACACGTGGGGGAGAAGGTTCTAAGGTACTTAGGGTTCCACAGGGACCTACAACTTGTGTGGAGTTTGTGTAAAGGAAAAATCGACGGTCTAGATTAGAGCCGCGAGATCGACGACAATTGGTTCCTTTGTATTGACCATTGATCATTTGATTTGATCAACGGACGATATTTTATCGCCCACCAGATCGAAATGAGAATGGAGTAATTTCACGATGGTTGAAAGTAAGCGGATCGTATGACATCCAATAAACCCTTGGTCATATGTGGACGTGTTCTTGGAGTTTAATCATTCAGGAGATGAGTGTAGAGTTTCAAGCACTTGGTCGCATAGAGGATTCACGCCAGGGTTTAAGCGTTGTGGATAAAGCGTCGAGAGGTCTTGTGTAGAGAGAACTGAGGATATTGGGCCCATATAAGAATCAAAATCAACTCAATATTGAAGCTGGGTAGAGTTTTGTTTATAACTCTACACCTGTGGGTACTCATATCCTCTAGAGGGTCTTCATAACTTGGCTCGCTCGTCCATATGGGCATAAGGTTGGTTATCAACAGAGGCTTTGGCTTTAAATGCTCAATGGATATATTCTTAGGATCTCTTCATTTCTGAATTTTAAGGAAGGAGCATATTCATCTTTCGGATGCTGAGGATGAATTGGCATGGATCTTTAATAAATTGAGTGACTTGTACTCAACAAAGCAAGGGTACTAGGAAATGATGAATGAGGCCAAAAATGGCATGCTTTGGTGGTATCGAAAACTGTGGAAAATCGAGGACTGCAAAAAAGTGTCATCTTTTTATGGCTTGTTCTTGAAGAGCATGTACTTACGTGGGATAGGATGCAAACTAGAGGCAATCAAGGTCTTGGTTACTGTTACCTGTGCAAACTTTCGCTTGAAATAAACTCTCATCCTTCTTGGAATGTGCTTTTTCTAGTTAGGTTTGGATGGATATTGGGAAGTATTTAGGTTCACCCTCGTTCTAGGAAAAATCTACCTTGACAAATTGTATTCATGATATCTTTTCTTGTCCCTTGTGGAAAGAATTCAAGAGCCTCCCGATCTTGGTTTCTTGAGGTATTTGTTTGTCTAGGAATTCTAGTATTTTTAAAGAAAAATGTATCCCCTCTTTTCAGGTCTCTCAACAAGTGTTGGGTATGTTGCATCACTATAAGGGTACTCCAAAATTTAAAAAATCCAAGGAGATCGGTTCTATGGACATTGACAAGAGTATTTCTTCAGGTTATTTTGATGGAGCTTGTCAAGGCCCAGATAGTCAATGTGGCTTGGATTTTTCTCTACCTTTCTTATTCTCATTTTTTTTATAGTAAGGCATCTTTGGGCAAGGGAACACATAATAAAGGAGAGTTAAATGCCTTGTTTGGTCTTCTCAAGAATGCAACTTTCCGAAATGTGTGTGAGATAAAAGTCCTGGGTGACTCTAAATTGGTTATTGATTGGATGAATGAGGATGTTTGGTTTGAAAATTTGGTTCTTGCACAATGTGGTCAATGGATGAAAACAATTTCAACTACTTTCTGTTAGATCACTTTCAGATATATTTATTGAGAGCTCAACACTCTTGTAGACACTTTGTCTAAGGATTCTCTAATGTTGCTAGAAAATCAAGTAATTGTTGAGGAATACCTTGATGGAGAGGTCATCTCTAGAAGGGACTGCTTTTTACATGAGTTGTAAGGAAACTTGATTGCTGGGAATTGTTTCTTTGTCTAATTTTCTTGACTTATTACTCAGGATCGAGGTATATTTGATCTTATAGTTTTTTTTTGTGCTTCTTAGTGGACATAGGGTTTTTGGCCTTTATGGCATTCTCTTGGGCTAATTTTGAGAAGGCTTTATAACTACTCTGACTATTCAATGCCATTGCACCTTTGGCTTATATCT
>JASDQU010589526.1:47132-65485 GCA_032191745.1 Picea mariana
CTAAGTAGTGGAAAATAAAACCTGATACAATAATGGAAATAGCTCATTAAATGAGTCTCTATGATTATAATAATATATCTAACTACCTAACTAACTAAGTAGTGGAAAATAAAACCCAATAAAATAATGGAGAGGTGGGACTCTCTTTGACCCATATGGGCAACCTTTTAGTCCAATTAATTAATGAGGAAGTGGGAATCTCCTTGATCCACATGGACAATCTATTAGCTTTATAGCTTTATGACTTTTGCATCCGAATTTAGACCATATACCCCCTAAAATTCGGATCAAGTTTCCAATCCAAAACTTGATTGCTATGTTACATGTTAGTACCAAAACCAGCATAGCTGCTCTGTTACCCCTAAACCTATCCTACTCATACATGAGTCTTCCTCAAGCTATTTTTTCCCTTCTATCTGCTTTATACTTCGTATGTTCGGTTCACTTTTTGATTTGTTTTCCCTTGCTTGATTTTATTTTATTTTTGTTCTTTCTTAAGATATGATTAAGGTGGTTACAAATATTTTAGTCACACCAAGGATATTTTATTTCATTATGTAAACTATGATATTTCTTTTTATTTGTGAGGCTAAATACTATGTTGCTGTGAAAAGAGTTTAGTTTTTGCAATGCATTTTAACAAGAATTGTGCTACAAAAACATGGGTATTTTGACAACGCATGTCAAAAACATCATTTGGGCATAGTGATGAATCAACACATCCTTTAATCATTTTCACAATTTCAAATCAGATCTGATCCACTACAGATGGTGATTCAATTCATTATACATGAAGTCGTGAAGAGTACCTGCCAATTTTTATCCTTTCATAGAGATATCATCAGATGTTATGGTTCCAACCATTACATTCCATACTCTTTCATAAATTCATAACTTTCTTTATTCCAATATTAATATAGGTGATGAGTTAATACTTTTGTGTGAAGGAAATATGATTATTGCACGTATAACTTAACCTTAATTTGCAGAGAAGAGTTTTTGGGTTAACATAGGAGCTAGGGTTTATTGTTGCTAATGGCACAACATAGAGGTGATCATCTCCTTCGACCAGAACCAAATGGGACCGACCTCTTGGAATATCTACCATAAGTTAAAGAGAAATTCGTTCAGGAACATTGGTATCAATTTTGCTGTGCATTCCAGGGACATCACACAGAGGTTACCATGACACTTGCAAAGAATTTTGACGGATATCAAACTCAACTTGGGAACCTAATCATCCAGATATATGAGCATTCTATTTATATAGACTTCAATTTACCTATTAATGGGGAAAGATGGTTCAAAAAGAAAGAAATATCAGGGGACTTCTACAATCAATTTCTCATAGGAGATCACCAAAACCCAGATTGGAGCAGAGGAATCCATGATACATGGCTCAAGGAGGAATGGAAGAACGCTCTACCTGTGGTGAAAAAATACATAACATGTAAAGGTAGGATCTCAACCATTCATCTTTATCACATGAGATTCCTTTTGTATATGAATGGAGATAACAAAATGAATTTTCCCTATTTTTTACTGAAGAGTCTGGTTAAGATGTCAAATAAAATACAAACACATCCAAAGACTTCTCAATATAGTCTTTTTCACCAAGGGCTTATCAAGGTTCTAGTAATGCAAGTGTTAAACAAAACTCAGGTTTCTTGGGAACAATTTCTATCTTCATTAGGGTTTGAGGAGAAGGGGAAGAAAACTCATAAATTAACCTTTGAAAAGCATCCTAAGGATTCAAAGAAAGCTAGAAGCTCATCAAGGAAACCTAAAACTGTAGAAATAAGAGTTTCACATGTAACCAAAGAAACAAGATCTAGCAAAAAAATATTATCCTTTCAAGAAGAAGACTCTTCGAGACAAGAATTTGTATCCATCATTAAAATTCAGAGTTCCCCTGAAGTTAAGCAGGTATATACCAGAAAAATAACCAAAAGGATTACAAGAAAATCAAATTCACCTCTTGAAAGAGATATGATTGAACCTACAGAGGATATTTTAGTCATGGAAATCTAGGAAATTCTAGACACCAAGCAAAGCAAAATAAAAAAGAAGAATTCTCAACAGAAAGATAAATCAAAACAACCCATGGGAACATCAAGGAGACTCAGAACTTGAACCAAAAATAAGTTTAGGCTAAATGAAAAATCCTTGTTTGACCATTCATTGAAAACAGGGAAATCAATTGTTATTGAAGATGACATCCCCGAAGGTACTCCAGATGATACAAATAGTGAATCAACAAATAAAACGACACTTAAGGATCTACCCATGAGAAAAACTACTAAAAATCAAAGGATGGATCTTGTAGTTAAAGATCGAGATCAAAATGTTAAAGAATGACATAAACAGAGCTTAATCTCTTTGGTGCTTGAATTGCCACAACCCAATATTGAGAAGGCACCATCCATTTCTCCTATGTTTGTAGAAAAAGACAAAGTGCCTTGTACAAAGGTTGATGAGCTTGAAACAATTCCTAGAAAGAAAAAGTTTCCCATTGATCTTAACAGACCATCTTTTTAGGAAAATATATGGGAAGACAAGGTAGAAACATAGGAAACTTCATCAAGAAAGAATCTTGGTAAGAAAGGAAAGGTTATTAGATGTCTTAAGAAACATAATAAGCAACTTAGAAAGCAAAACTCGAAGTTGTCAAAGATAATGGATAGAAATTAAGAAGAAGAATAGGAAGTTGTACTGGACCACCAAAGTACTTAAGACCAAATGGATTCAGGAAAAGACCAGAAATCAAAGTGCCATTCAAGTATGAAGGAAGCCTCAGAGTTTTGCAAAGGATGAAGGTTTTACCAATTTTGACTCATGCTGCAAAAAACAATGGTATATTGCAACATGTTTGTATTGAAGATGATTAAGGTAAAATGAAGACTTGAAGGCTCATCATGTGAACAGGTTGAATACTACGAAGACCAAATCAGGATGGAGATTGAGAAGTTACTTTTTCCCATATATTTTTCTTCAAAATATCATTTGGATCACATATTTTTAGGATCAAACAATACCTTTTTTGTTTGAGTCAAAGTTATGGTCCTGAAATAGAGGATCTCTGCCTAGGATCCCAGAGTTTTTATTGGCTCAGATTCGATGTAGCTCAATCATAGAGTCTATTTTAAAGTTAAGTATATCGATATGTAACTGAACCTATATTATAGGATCTAGGATCTACTTTGTGGGGGCTCTCTATTTATAAAATGGGAAGAAAAAGAGAGAGTAACGGTTCAATTTTTGGGATTGGAAAGGAAAACATAGATATGAAAATTACAGAGTGCTTATTGTATGCAACATTTATACTCAAGAAATATAACATCCTCATGGTTAGATTGCCTTCTTATGTTTTCATTTTTGTCTTTCTTATTTAAGTGCAATTAAAATATATGCAAAGCATTTGTTTCTCTTTGTTTCATCTATAATTCTAGTGAGTTATTTACTCATACATTACTTGTTTCAAAGATTTTCATTTCATGATTTATTTCAAGTTTCAAAACTTATTTTTAAACTTGAATTTCTGTTTCATATAAGTTAACATATTTTCCACTTATATTCTTTTCTCATTCTTTTGTACTTTCATTATATTTTTCTAGTCTATTGGTATGAATACTCTTGACTAAGTGAAATGTTGCTCATTGTTTAATTGAAGAGTGTAAAATTTTTTAAGACTTTCCATCCTAATCCTACTCCCTGATCCATAAACCCAATCTTGACCTACATGTTTAAAAAATTGCAATAAATAAGATGTGCTAGGCATGCCCTCCCAACAACTAGAGAACATCTTCTAGCACTAACATATTTTGGTGTCATTGCTGGGGAATGGAGTAACGAATTAATCTTTCCCTGGGAGAACAAAAACGATTATATCTAATTCTTGATGCTGAACAAGGATCAAGTACCGAACATTGATTTCAATCTTTCACCTGGAGAATCCATTGTATAATTTTTGGATCCCAAAAGGGAAGTGGGAGGACCAAAGTCCGAGCCTACTAAGGTTCTAGCATCATATTCATCTTTAAGAAAAATAATAACTAGAGAGAATCCATATCCCAAGCCATATCCAACATTATGAAATCCAGAGAAGCTGCTGAGAAAATGAAAGCTTACTCAGGGGCAGTCCTCATCATCTAAAGGTAAGCCTTCCTACGAAGAAACAACTCATGTTGTTGAAGAAAAGCTTATTATTGTTCCTTTAGAAGTAGTTAATGAGAAAGTGTCATCAAAAGTTATTCTTCCAGAAATAGTTGAAGAGAAGGTTCTATCTAAGATTGTTCCTTTAGAAGAATAGATACCTATTCAATTGGGTGAAAAAATAATTATAGAATGTAATCCTTTTTCTTATCTTATTAAATACGAAGAATATTCTCTCTTCACATCAGAAGCCCTCATAAATTTTCCTAAATATACAAAAGAGTAAATATAACAGATCCGATCCTTACCTATTCCTCAACCAAGTACATATGAAGAGGTTAAATCTAAAATTCAGGTTTTTAATAATATTATTTCCCTAGAAGGATTCCCAAAATCTAATGAAACCCATACTCAACATTCATCATTAGTCTCACCTTATACATCTCATCCTCCATCACCTTCCAAAGTTTAGGTCCCAACTGTCCAAACCATGGTTGTGAATAGGATGGATGCTATTATTACTGCAAGATATGCACCCCTGGTTTTACCTCAAGTCTTAAGAACTTTTCCAACTGGATATTACATGAAATACTTGCCCAAATTCAATGGGGATGGAGATGTTACTACTGAAGAACACTTAGCCTCTTTTTACAATTTTGCAGATAATTTCTTTATAGAGCATTCAAATGTTTGGATGAGAGTATTTATTCAAAGTCTAGATGGAGAAGTAAGATAATGGTTCTGGGGTATTTCTGCAAGTTCTATTCCAGATATTGACATTTTAGATGAGAATTTTCTGAAATAATGGGGAGGCAAAAATGATTACTTGTATTATATAACTGAGTTTGGAGCCCTGAAAAGAAAAATGGTGAGTATGTGTTAGATTTTACTAAAAGGTTTAATAAAAGGTATACCAAAATCCCTAATGAAATGAAGCCTACTGAACATGCTAAAATTAATTTTGCTAATGCTTTTGATGCTGAATTTTCTCTTTTGTTGAGAGAAATAAGATATGCTACTTTGAGCTTGATGCAAGAGGAAACTTTCAAGGTAGAGTCAAATATTCTAGTAGAAGAAAGATTAAAGACAAAATTTGACAGAGACAGAAAGTAGTAGAAAGAGGATATCACATCATCTTCCAATACAAAAAAATCCGATCCAAAAATCGATGAAATGACTAAAATGTTGAATACTCTAACATAAGAATTAGCCTGATTAAAATTGGAAGAAAACCATCCAAATAGACCTATTCAAGAGGGTGGGAACAAGAATCCAAATCATTTCAGAAGACCCCAGAATGATCCTCATATCATGCAAAGAGAAATAAGGAATCATGAAGATCAAAGGATCTTTCCCCCTTTCCATAATAATGTGGTTGAAGAGATGGAATAAGGTGACGACATTGAAGAAAATTATTCATTTCTTTTAAATGGAACTGATCTTCCTTCTAGTCACTTGAATCAACATGAATATAAATATTCTTTGATATCAAATCAGTTTGGTGATGATCAAGAAGAGGAAATGTTTTAGAATGAGCCTCAAAAGAGATATGATTTAAGGCATAGACAGAGTGAATCAAAACCAAATGCACATAATCAGAATAAGAAAACAAATTCTCTAGCCAAGAAGGGGCCAATAAAAGGTACAAGAAATAAATCAGATCAACATCAACAACCCGCCAAGACTGGCGTTTCAGAGGCTAAATAAATAGAAAGACAATCGATTCCTTTTAATCTGGAGCATGAGATAAGTAAAATTAAAATTCTTGTGCCTTTGGTGGAATTAATGGAGAACAAGTCATTTAAAAATTCTATTTTGAATTTTTTGTATCCCCTTGCACCTATTATCTCTTCAGATATAGTGATTCTACAAGATGAAAATCCTTCTATCACTATTGGTCTACATATAGAAGACAAGTATAATTCTTCCCCACCTTTTTACATATCATTGAACATACATGATAAAATCTTACATAATTGTCTCATGGATTCCAGAGCTTCACATAATGTTATGCCAAAGGTGGTTATGGATGAATTATGGTTAGACATTACAAAACAATATCGAGATCTTTATTCTTTTGATTCTAAAAAAGTCAAATGTTTAGGAGTTATCAAAGATTTGGTTGTGACATTGTATCAATTTCCTATGAAGAGTGTTGTTATGGACATTGTAGTGGATGATATACCACCAAAGTTTGGAATGCTACTGTCTAGATCTTGGGCTAAAAAGGTGGGAGGATATCTGCAGATGGATCTGAGATACACAACCATTCCTATTTTTGGAGGAGAACACATAAGGTTATACCGAAAAGTTCATCTTGCCTATATTGTTAGTGATCACGATAATCCAGGAATCCACCTGATCTATGAAATTGAAGATGAAATTGGCTCATCCATATTTCATATCGGTGATGAAGCTCCTAAATCATCAAGTAACAAGCTCATTGGTAAGCAATAAAAGGGTATTGAAAACTCAGTTTGGAAAATGTTTTTTGATGGTTCATGTTGAAAAGAAGGATCTGGTGTCGTGATTATAATTATTTCTCCTTCTAAATATTTCATACCTTTTTCATACAAACTTGAATTTGAGACTACTAATAATATTGCAGAATATGAGGCTCTCTTGTTAGGGTTAAGAGCTACCAAAGACATGGGGATTGAAAGGTTGACAGCTTTTGAAGATTCTAAGTTGGTTATTCATCAGGTAAAAAATATTTATCAAACGAAGTAGCAGAGACTGAAATAATACAAGAATGAGGTTTGGGACATGATTACAAATTTATTTATAGCATTCAATATTTCATTTGTTCCTAGAGTGCCAATCAAAGGGCACATTCTTTAGCTCTCGCTGCAGTAGTTTCAAACCTCCAATTGATCCACATCTTAAATATGAGGTTGAAATGAGACATAAACCAGCTATACTAGATAATATAAAAAATTGGCAAGTTTTTAGTGATGATTAGGAGTTGAAAAGGTTCCTTGAAACTATTGGTGAATTTTCTTACATTTCTATTGATCAGGAGAATGAAAATGATGAGGTAGAAAATTAGTCAGATTTTCCTTTTCAGGATAAAGTAGTCGGACAAAAAGTTATGGAGTTAAAAACAAATCATATCCCAAAGGGTCCAGTTCCATTGGAAAGACTCTTTGACAACAATGATGTTTCCAAAAATTCTTCAATTCAAAGTTAGGGAAAATATGTTATTGACTGTAATATTGGAACTATTGTAGATCCAAAGGTTGTAAAACTATCCAAAGCACTATCTAAAGAGGAGAGAGGCAGGTATGTTAATCTTGTGAAGGAATTTGTTGATATTTTTGCATGGTCGTATGAGGATCTTAAAATTTTTGATACTGAAATAATTCAACAGAAAATTCCTTTGAAAATGGGTTCTAAGCCTTTTAGGAAGAATATGAGACAATTTAATCCTATGTTGCTGCCCATTATTGAAAAAGAATTGAAATGACTGCTAGATGCTAAGATCATAGTACCTTTAAAATATTCAGAGTGGGTGGAAAATTTGGTACCAGTTAGGAAGAAGAGTGTTGAGATAAGGTTATGTGTGGATTTCAGAAAATTGAACTGATGCTCACTAAAGAATAACTATCCATTACCAAAGATGGATCATATTCAACAGAAAGTAGTGGGTGCTCAGATAATTTCTATGCTTGATGGGTATTTTGGATATAATCAAATAACAATTTTTTATGAAGACAAAAAGAAGACTGCTTTCACTAATCCCTGGGGAACTTTCAGGATGAAAATATGACTTTTGGTCTAATGAATGTAGCAGCTACCTTTCAGAGGGAAATGGATATTGCATTCGTGGGAGAAAAATATAAGTTTATGGTGATTTATCTTGATGATATCACCACGTTTTCAAAATCATATGATGAACACCTGCAACACCTCAAGAAAAAAATTAAGAAATGTAGAAGGTATGGTATATCCTTAAACCCGAAAAAATCTCATTTTTATATGCATGAGGGTAAGATATTAGGTCACATTGTATCTTCAGGTGGGATTAAGATAGATCATGAGAGGGTGGATGTTATTCAAAATATTGATATTCCTAGAAAAACAAAATCCATACAATCCTTCATAGGTAGAATTAACTTCTTAAGAAGATTCATACCTAATTTTGTTGAGATTATTAAGCTCATTAGAATCATGTTGAAAAAGGATGTTGATATTAAGTGGACACATGAATCTAAGTAATATTTTGAAAATATCAAACAAGCTTTGATAGAAGCCCCTGTTCTTATCAACCAGGATTATTCTAAGGAGTTCTTGGTTTTTTCTTTTGCCTCTGAAGAAACTATTATTGTTGTACTGTTGCAAAGAAATGAATATGGGTATGGACAACCCATTTATTTTTTTAGTAAATCTCTTAGATATGTAGAATTCAAATACAACATAATGGAAAAGCAAGCTTATTCCTTAGTGAAGGAATTGAAACATTTAAGAGTTTATATTTTGCATTCCAAGGTAATTTCCTATGTTCCTAGCAGCAATGTGAAGGATATGCTTGTGCAACCAGACAATGAAGGAAGGAGAGGAAAATGGATAGAAAATCTCTTAGAATATGATGTAGAACTCAAACCTACTAAGTTGATAAAAGGTTAGGGCCTGGAAAAATTGCTCGTTGATTCAAATTGCATAGCTCTTGGGCTGAACCATATTCTAAATTAGTCAGTAGTTCCAACATCATAGAATGGAGATGGAAATTTGCAGCTATTAGATACATATTTTTCTTCAGCTTGGTATAAGGATATAGTCTATTTTTTGCAGAATCTTCAATGCCCACCAGATTCTGATAAATCTAAAACCAGATCTCTTAAACTAAAGGCTATAGAATACTGCATCATTGAACAAGATTTGTTTTGGAAGGATCCTAGTGGTATCTTGCTCAAATGTATCGATGAAGATGAATCAAATTTAATCATGATTGACCTGCATAAATATGTTTGTGGAGGACATCAACATTGGAAAGCTACAACATAAATCTTAAGGGATGGGTACAACTGACCCACTCTATTTGCTGATGTATTTGCTAAAGTCAGAGCATGTGAGCAGTGTCAAATGTTTGCTGGAAAACATACATTACTTTCTCTCCCCTTAAAGCCCATTATTGCAAATGGTCCTTTCTAGCAATGGGGCCTGGACTTCGTAGGAGAAATAAATCCACCCTCCAGTGGAAAACACATATGGATCCTTACAACCACTGATTAATTCATGAAATGGATTGAGTCCATCTCGACCCAAAATGCAACATACAAGGTAATTATAAATTTTCTGGAAGAAAACATATTTTCTAGATTTGGATGTCCTAGACAATTAATCAAATATAATGCTCAGGAATTTAAATCTGCTTCTATAATTGAATTATGAGAAAGATATAATGTTAATATAGCACATTCTACTCCATAATATCCACAGTGTAACTAACTTGATGAATCCTCAAACAAAAGTCTGAACAAAATTATCAAAAAATTAATAGCAGAAAACAAAAGGCTATGGAATTATAAACTGAAATATTCCTTGTTGGCAGACAATATTAGCACTAAAATATCTATTGACACTTCTCCCTTCCAATTGGTGTATGGAACATATGCTATATTCCCCATACAACTCAGTTTACCTATAATGAAATTTATTCAAGATGAAGTGGAAGAACCTAATGATGTACAAAGGACAATCTTTCATCTTATTGAGGTTCAACAAAAGAGGGAAATGATTTATGAAAATTATCATATTTATCAGGGTAAGGTCAGAGCAACATTTGATAAGAAAACTAAAAAGGATAATTTTCAAATAGGGGAACTAGTTCTAATATGGGATGCCAAAAGGGAAGATAAACCGAAGCATGGTAAGTTTGACAACTTGTGGTTTGGTCCATTCAGAGTGAAAAGAGTTATGAACAACAACACTTTTTTTTGCATAACTTAGAGAATGATGAGTTAGTTGGGGGCCTAGTCAATGGGTGTTTTCTGAAACACTTTTTCATTTAATAAAACAGAGTTGTTTTAGTTTGTACATATTGATTTTCAGTTTGGTGAGACATAGAATAGAAAGAATAAGACTCCATATCCCAATGTACGCTACTGGTACAATTTTATTTTTATTTTGAGACTATTTTTCTAGATATTTGGTTGATGGTTTGATGATATATTAGTGATTTTATTCAGTAATATGACCAGGATCGATGCAATGTAAGCAGATTTAAAGAGACAATGAAAATACAGGAAAATGAAGGCATTGATTCTACAATTCTTAATGTCTCACAGGGAGGACATCATCCCCAGATGGAGCCAATGTTTGTAGAAAAACCTACATAGATTCTCTGTCACCCCTAAAGCTATCCTACTCATACATGAGTCTTCCTCAAGTTAACTTTTTTCTTCTATCTTCTTTATATTTCATGTGTTCGGTTCACTTTTTGATTTTTTTCCCCTTTCTTTTATTTGATTTTATTTTTCTTCTTTCTTAAGATATGATTAAGGTGGTTATAAATATTTCAGTCACACCAAGGATAGATTATTTCATTATGTAAGTTTTCATCTTTATTTTTATTTGTGAGGCTAAATACTATGTTGCTGCGAAAAGAGTTTAGTTTTTGCAGCACACTTTAACAAGAATTGTTTTACAAAAACACAGGTATTTTGACAACGCATGTCAAAAATATCATTTCGGCACAGTGATGAATCAACACATCCTTTTATCATTTGCACAATTTCAAATCATATCTTATCCATTACAGGTGGTGATTCAAATCATTATACATGAAGTCGTGAAGAGTACCTTCCAATTTCTATCCTTTCATAGAGATATCATCGGATGATATGGTTTCGACCATTACATTCCATACTCTTTCATAAATTCATAACTGTATTTATTCCAATATTAATATAGGTGATGATTTAATATTTATGTGTGAAGGAAAATATGATTATTGCAGGTATAATTGAACCTTAATATGAAAATAAGAGTTTTTGGGTTAACACAGGAGCTAAGGTTTATTGTTGCTAATGGCACAACACAGAGGTGGTCATCTCCTTCGAATGGAACTAGATGGGATCGAGCCCTTGGAATCTCTACTAGAAGTTAAAGATAAATTCGTTCAGGCACATTGGTATCAATTTTGTTGTGTATTCCAGGGACATCACACAGAGGTCACCATGAAATTTGCAAAGAATTTTGACGGATATAAAAATCAGCTTGGGAACCTAATCATCCATATATCCGAGCATTCTATTTGTACAACCTTCAATTTACCTATCGATAAGGAAATATGGTTCAAAAACAAATAAATCTCAGGGGACTTCTACAATCAATTTCTCACAGAAGATCACCAAAACCCATATTGGAGCAGGGGAATCCCTAATACATGGCTTAAGGAGGAATGGAAGAATGCTCTACCCATGGTGCAAAAATACATAACATGTGAAGGTAGTCTCTCAACCATTCATATTTATCACATGCGTTTCATTTTTCATTTGAATGTAGATAACATAATGAATTTTCCCTATTTTTTACTGAAGAGTCTGGTTAAGATGTCAAATAAAATACAAAGACATCCAAATACTTCTCAATACAATCTTTTTCACCAAAGTATTATCAAGGTTCTAGTAATGCAAGAGTTAAACAAAACTCATGTTTCTTGGGAACAATTTCTATCTTGATTAGGGTTTGAGGAGCAAGGGAAGAAAACTCATAAATTAACCTCTGAAAAGAAGCCTAAGGATAAAATAAAGCTAGAATCTCATCAAGGAAACCTAAAAATTAAAAAATAAGAGTTTCACCTGTAACCAAATAAACCAGATCTAGCAAAAAAAGATTTTCCTTTCAAGAAGAAGACTCCTCGAGACAGGAATTTGCATCCAGTGTTAAAAATTAGAGTTCCCCTAAAGTTAAGCAGGTGTATACTAGAAAAAGAACTAGGGGGATCACAAGAAAATCAAATTCACCTATTGAAGGATATATTATTGAACCTACAGTATATTTCAGTCATGGAAATCTAGGAAATTCCAAACACCAAGGAAAGAAAAATTAAAAAGAAGAATTCCCTACAGAAAGATAAATAAAAACAACCCTTGGGAACATCAATAAGACTCAAAAATCAACCCATAAACAAGTTTAGGCTAACTACAAAAGCCTTGTTTGACCCTTCATTGAAAACAGGGAAACCATTTTTTATTGAATATGACATCCCCGAAGGTACTCCAGATGATACTGATAATGAATCAACAACGAAAGCGACACTTAAGGATACACCCATGAGGAAAAATACTAAAAATCAAAGGATGGTTCCTGCAGTTAAAGATCCAGATCAAAATGTTGAAGAAAGGTAGAAACAATTCACTTAAGCCCTTTGATGCCTGAATTTCCAGAACCCAATATTGAGAAGACACCATCCATTTCTCCTTTGTTTGCAGAAAAAGGCAAAGTGCCTTGTACAAAGGTTGATAAGCTTGAAACAATTCCCAGAAGGAAAAAGTTGTCTATTGATCTAAAGAGACCATATTTTGAGAAAAATATATGGGAAGACAGGGAAAAACATAGGAAACTTCATCATGAAAGAAGCTTGGTAAGAAAGGAGAGGTTATTGGATGTCTTAAGAAACATAATAAGCAACTTAGAAAGAAAAACTTCAATTTGCATAAGAGAATGGCTAGACTGGCAAAAAGACATAACAAGCTTTGTGAATTTGCTAAGAAATTAGGGAAGAAGAACACAAAGTTGTATTGGATCACCAAAGTAATTAAGACCAAATGGATTCAGGAAAATACCAGAAATCAAAGTCCTATTCAATTATGAAGAAAGCCTCAAAGTTTTGCAAGGCATGAAGGTTTTACCAATTTTGACTCATGCTGCAAAAAGACGTGGGTTTTTGCAGTGTATCTATATTGAAGATGATTAAGGTATAATGAATAATTGAAGGCTCATCATGTGAACAGGTTGAATACTATGAAGACAAAATCAGGCCGGAGATAGAGAAGTTACTTTTTCCCATATATTTTTTTTCAAAATATCATTTAGATCACATTTTGTTAGGATCATACAATACCTTTTTTGTTTGAGTCAAAGATATGGTCCTGAAATGGAGAGTATATTCCTAGGATCCTAGAGTTGTTATTATCTCAGATTGCATGTAGCTAAATCATAGAGTCTATTTTAAAGTTGAGTATATCGATATGTAACTGAACCTATATTATAGGATGTAGGATCTACTGTGCGGGGGCTCTCTGTTTATAAAATGGGAAGAAAAAGCGAGAGTAACGGTTCGGTTTTTGGGATTGGAAAAGAAAGCATAGATCTGAAAATTACAAAGAGCTTATTGTATGCAACATTTTATACTCAAGAAATATAACATCTTGATGGTTAGACCGTCTTCTTATGTTTTCATTTTTGTCTTTCTTATTTAAGTGCAACTGAAATATATGCAAAGCAATTTTTTCTCTTTGTTTTAGTTATAATTCCTATGAGATATTCACTGATACATTACATGTTTCAAAGATTTTCATTAAATGATTTATTTCAAGTTTCAAAACATCTTTTTAAACTTGAATTTCTATTTCATATAAGTCAATATATTGTCAACTTATATTCTTTTCTCATTCTTCTGTATGTTCATTATATTTGTCTAGTCTATCATTATGAATACTCTCGACTAAGTGAAATTCTGCTCATTATTTAATTGAAGAGTGTCAACAGTTTTAAGACTTTTCATCCTAATCCTACTCCCTGATCCATAAACCCAATATTTACCTACAAGTTTAAAACATTGCAATAACTAAGATTTGCTAGGCATGCCCTCCCAACAGTCGTAGAGCATATTCTAGCTCCAACATTACCTATGAAATTATTATGATTTCTAGGGACATGAATGAATGTGATGGTATTGAAACATTGTGACAAAATGATAAGCTATAGATATTTTCTAAAAATACAAGGATCATGAAAACTATAAAAGTTATTCAACTACACTACAAGGAGAGGAGAATTAACATGGATACTACGATGAAAAATATGCAATTGCAATGTCTTTCCAGATTCAATCATAGTATTTTTGGGATAGGTGTGTGTCATACACCTTGAAATCATGTACTAAAGTAAGTAATGACCGCTGAGTAGTAGTAGGGAATAAATGTTGAGTACTAGCAGGAATAACTATTGAGTAGTGGCATGAAATAAATATAGATCACTTGCAGACAATGAATGCTAAGTAGTTGTAGTTGTCCAATTAATTGTCTATTCTTTCCAGCATGTAAAATTGGAAAAACACAAATGGTTTATGGTGTTTTAATGCCTATTTATTGAGTGCTAGGGTTAGAGAAAAATTATGTGAGAGTTTTAACTTACTATTATGTTGCCAAATTTCTTCAAAATCCTTATGTTGATGCTGAACATTATTTTTGAGAGCAAGAAGACTCTATAATGTATTGTAACCATTTAGTTTCTAAATAATACATTGAGTGTGCTTTAGAGTGTGGGTTTTTTTTCTCCTAGAAGGGTTTTCCCTAGGAAATCGTTGTGTAATGGTTTTCTATTTCTTTCATTTATTTTCTACTTTTCATCTGGAACTATTTGTTTAAAGTTTTATGCACATTCTTCTCTCATTGGTTAGTGTAGGAAATGTATTTTTCACCTTTGATTCCTTTCATTTGGTATCAAAGGTTGATCAACTCAGATGCAAGGTGTTAGGGATTTTTTTTAATTTTTTTTATCTAATATTGGTTTGAGTGGGAGATTGCACAAAAGGAAATATTGTTGCGGAAAAATGGTGATCATATCTAGATCACAAATGAAGAATTTTGATGGTACTAACTTTAAGATATAGAATCTCAATATGGAGGATCTTCTTGTAGATCAATATCTATGGGTTTTTGTATTTGGAACCAAACTCACTGGTATGAAAGATGAAGAGTGGGTGGTGTTGGAGAGAAAGACGAGAATCCTTATCATTCTCTATTTGGCCAATGCAATATTATTGAATGTTTCTAAAGAAAAAACCATGAAAACTCTTTAGAAGAATTTGGGGGAATTGTATAAGGATAAATCCTTGGTTAATAAACATTTTATGTGGAAAAGGTTGTTTTCCTCGAGAATGGATGATTGTGATTCTATAGTTGAACGCCTGAATACATTTAATACTATTTTGACATAGTTTATATTAGTTGGAGCAAATATGGATGAGAAGGATTGTTATATGACCCTTTTGTGTTCTTTGCTAGATTCATGGGACAACCTAGTAATGGGCATTTAAAACACTATAAATACATTGGTTCTTAATCAAATATTCATTCCAAATGAATTCCCATGGGAAAATAGTTTCTAGTGTATGAGAAACATGATGGTGGGATGGTATATCTTGATGATGAATCTCCTCTCAACATAGTTGGATATGGTAGAGTCTATATCAAATTCACTAGTGGAGAAGTGAAGGGGAGTAGTGAAGTTTTGCACATTATAGGTTTGGAGCAGAACCTATTATCAATAAGAAAACTTAATGATGTGGGAATGCATGTTGTTTTCTCTCAAAAAGGGTGTAATATGGTCCAAGGAGATATGGTTCTCACTAAGGGTGTTAATGTGGGAACTTTTACCCATATTGATGTGTGCACCATTCAGTGCAATAGTTCTTCAATTTCTGAAATGGAGAAATCTATAGGATCCATAACTTTAGAATAAGAACCTATATCTACTTCTGGTGATCATGTATTCTAGGTACCTAAACAAGATCTTGCTTTAGGAAGCAAGTTACTTGCAAAGAAGACAATGCTATGGTACTAAATATTGGTCCATATAGGTGAGAAAGGTCTACATTCCTTGAAAAACAAAAAACTTGTAGATGGATTGAATGGTTGTGCTCTTAAATTTGAATTTTGCAAGGAATTCATATATTGAAATAGAACCATGTTCAATTTTATTCTAGTTCTCACAAATATTTCAGCTTGTTGGACTTAATTCATTCTAATTTATTTGGTCTAGATAAAGTTCCTTTGATTTCTAAAGCTTTGTATTATGTTTCATTTATTGATGATAATTTTAGAAGGACATGGTTATATTTTATTAGAACTAAATATGAGGTTTTTATTCGGTTTAAGGATTTTAAATATATCTTGCAAAATAATTTTGATAGGAAGATTAAAGTGTTGAGGACCGATAATGATAGTGAGTTTTGTTCTTCATAGTTTGATAAGCTTTGTAAGGAGAATGACATTGTAAGACATAAGAAAACTTCATATACCCCTCAAAAAAATGTAATTGTAGAATGGATGAAAAAAACTGATCCAGGTGGATATCGGTGGCCACCCACCTTTTCCAACTGGCTCAAAACAGTTTTCTGGCAATTTTGGTAATTTACTATTTTTAGCAGTTTTTCACTTCCGGAGTCGTTTTGAGGCCCTAAATGATGTTTTTTTGGGAAAATGGGGAGTAATATGTAATTTTGTTCGATATTTCCCCCAAAATGAATCTCCTCGATGATATATTTCCAACGGGCTATCATACGCCTAAAACGAAGATCGTATGCAAATGTTACGACCCCGAGAAGTTGATGTACTAACTTACCCAAATGGGGCCCACATGAATTTTGGTGCTTCATCTCCTAGGGTTAGGTTTTTGGATGTCTAGGGTTTTTGGCATTCCTGTTTATTGTAAAAATGCCTTTAGAGCCTTGTTGTAATCATCTTCTTGCGAATGAGCGCAACTGTCACATCTCTTCTCAGAGATAAGCCGCCATCATTCCAACAAGCTTGTTTCTGCTGCATTTTACAGTTTCAACTTATTTCCTTATTGAATAGAAAACCAATTTTACTGTATCTCTATTATTTTGTGTTAAGCACATGTTAATAATATGTAGTCATTTCATTTTGCTCATATGACCTGGATCAGTGGTATCAGAGCAGTCTGATCCTTGTTGTCTTAATGCATGTCCCCAACGAGGTCGGAGTACAAAGAGTCGGGTTTTGAGCTTGTTTCTCTTGAGGAAAAAATCTCTCGCACACCCAAGTGACCTCTCATGGTAGGAGAAAAGAAATATGACAAGATGGGAGATCCTTTCAAACTATTGATTGAGGAATCCCTCACGCAACAAAGGAACGCGATGATGGATAGTTTCGTGCAAATGCTTCGACGACTACCAACAAGCGACGCATCTTCTTCAAGCGGAGGCGCCGCCCCCTTCAAGGTACAAATAAACTTCGATATTCCTATATTTGAAGGTCAGATAGATGCAGATGCTGTAGACAAGTGGTTGAATCTACTAGAAGGGTTTTTTTCTGTCCATAAATTTTCGAATAGAGAAAAGATTACTTTTATGCTTCTCAAAGCCGTTCCCCATGTGAAAGATTGGTGGGAAACTTTCTATGAGAAAAAGGAAACAAAGGAACCCTCATTATTTATAGTCACGACCACCTGGGAATCCTTCAAGGATGCTATTAAGGAACAATACTACCCTGTCGGAATTTATGATGACTTGTATACCAAATGGACCACACTGCGACAAGAAAGAGGCCAAGCAGTACTGGATTTCACAAATACCTTCCATACCTTGCGGACCAAACTGGGTATCAAAGATTCAGAGCGACATATGGTGCTCAAGTATCATGGTGCTCTACATAGATACATCCAGACCAAAATGGAATTTCTGGATATCTCATCCTTGGGCGCGACCTACCGATATGCCGTCAAAATTGAACAGAAGCTCAAACAAAAGACGCGGCAATTTGGGCCTAGGAACCCCACACAACAAAAGACAGGAAAGGGTGGCCCCAACCCAAAGAAAAAAGTACAGAGAAAAGATGGAAAATATCAAGACAACCAATCCAGGCCGCAAGAAAATAAGGACACTGGAAAGACAAAGAAATATACCGGGAAGTGGTGCGACTTCCATAAGAGCCCTTGGCATAACACTGCTGATTTCTGCTTAAAGCATTCATTGGTGGCTGAAGTGAAAGCCTCTGAATCAGATGCAGGTTCTAACTCTAAGACAAAACTAGAAAGGGGAATATAGATCATTGACACGGAACCTAGTGCCACCATTGCTACCACCAAGCTTCTGCCTAGTGAACCAGACGAGCCAGAAGAAGGAGAACGCCTCTTCCATTCACATATGTGGGTAAAAGGCACCTCGATGCACTTTATCATTGATAACGGTATCCAGAAGAACCTCATCTCAACAGAGGTCATCAAGCAGC
>JASDQU010589527.1:21575-37485 GCA_032191745.1 Picea mariana
CTACCAATAAAAACCAGGAAACAGTTTCTACCCATGCTTCCCTGCGAAAGAAAAATGCAAGACAAACCTACATGAAACAAATTAAAGACACTCCTTCCATTGCATGTGCAATTTGTGAACAATTGAATTGTTCAAAAAACACTAAGTCTTTCACGCCTGATTTGCAAGAAGAATACCTCCACTTGACAGCGCACGAGAAACTATTTTCCAGCGGCAAAGTTTATCTTCCATGCAAACGGTCGCTTGAAAATGGAAAACTACCACAGTTTGCAACCCCTGACCAAATAAGATGTAATACACCACTACCAGATGTAAGTGCACTTACGGAACTTGAGGAGAGACTTGTGTATCTGTGAATTGCATTTGCTCAAATCAGACCTTGGGGCTATAAACGACCCCAGATGGGCTTAATAGGATTAATTATTAATGTGCATGTTCAACTAGATGTTATGCAAAAAGTGTTGCCACTATTCATTAACAATACAATGAAAATTGTTGTGGCTCTGAAAAGACACTTGCGATAAAAAAATGCCCATCAGACAGGAAACGTGCGTGTGCATGGTGTTATGAAAGCATTAAAGGAATTATGTTCTAGGGCCTTGTACAAAGCACAAAATATTTGTATAAATGGCAATTGGGACAGTGTTCTTGCAGAAGAGGATGGCAACTCTGCAAACACTCTCGAAAATCCTAGTGAATTTGATACAAGTAATGAATCGGAGAATGAAACACCTGCTAAAACATTGGTGCATGGATTCACTGATTCACAGTGCATTCGTGACTTGCAAGACAAAATTGTCGAAATTGCACCTGTCGAGGGGCAGCGTCCACTTGGAATATTCAAGGACAAATTCGGTGAGGAAATGAACTTTCCAACACTCTTCTATGGAGATCCACATGCCACTGATATTACAGAACAATTCATTTATCATAAAATAGTCCGATGGGAGCTGCTACATTCAAGCGGTTACTTCTCCTGTCACATAACAAATTTGTTTTTCAAAACAATGCGCATAATAATAGAGCAAGTTATGTCCTGCATGTGGGTCCGAATAAGAAAAGGCCAGTTACAAGGAAGAAAGTTGTTGGCTAAGGATGTGAAGTACAAAGTAAACCTAGAAAAAATTCTGAAATTTGATATTGGATACATAGATTTCAAAAACATTCGCACCTCTCCTGACTATTTGCATAAAAAAAAAAAGAACAAAAAAAAAAATTGCAATGATCCGACAATTGGGCCCGCCAACATTTTTCATCACATTTACAAGTGCAGAGCATTGCTGGGATCCATTGGTGGCTACCATATCTGACCTGCACAGGAACAGGAAACGTAAAAAAGAAATCGATACACTGGAAAATAATGACATTGACTACCTCATAAGAAAAGACCCAGTGACATTTACTTGCTACTATAGACATAGAATAAATGCTTTGAGACAATTGATAAGCCATGATGAAACGTTTTTCGAAAAAATATCGGACTACTTTTTTGTGACTAAATTCCAGAATAGGAGAAATGAACATGACCACACACTGTTGTGGATAGAGGGTGCACCAGTCTATGGAGCTGATAACAATTCAGAGATCGAACAATTTGTGGATGAATACATAACATGCAATACAGATCATTTGGATCCATAACTTGCCAAAGTCCATAGACATTACCATACAAGAAGTTGTAGAAAACGAAAAAACTCACATTGCAGATACAACTTTCACGTGCCGCCAATGAGAGCTACAAGAATCATAGAGCCACTTAGTTTAGAGGACAATGTTGTTGTTGAGAAATCTAAATCCTTGTTCGCATTTCTAGAACAAGGAGAATTTGACGAGTTGATGAGCTTTGATGCCTTCTTGACAGAGGTAAATCTACCAGAAGACGAGTACATCCAAGCCATACAATGTACGCTTAGGCAACAACAGTTTTCTTTAAACGAAAAATTTCTCATATTTGGAACAACAACTTCTCCAAGGACATGCCAGTTATGTGGAAAGCAAATACAGATGCGCAGCACGTGCTCAATGCATATGCTGCAACATCGTATTGTACCTCGTATATGACAAAGGTTGACAAATCTATGACAAGTGCATTCAGAAGAATACACAAAGACCATGAAAGAAGTCATATTGATGCCATACAAATGATACATACACTTGGCAATACATTGCTTAATCTTCAACAAATGTCTGCTCAACAAGTAGTTCACATTGCACTTTCACTGCCCCTCATTTGTAGTTCAAGAAAATGTGTCTTCATAAACACATCTCCACTTGAAAAACGCACATTTGTGCTTAAACCATCGGTTTTGCTACAACAAGAGCCTGACAATTCAGAAGACGTGCTATGTCGCTCTATTGTTGATTATTACCTCCAGCGTCCATCTCTTATTAGGCATATCTGCTTAGCAGAATTCGTATCGCATTACAAAAAAAATGGTGTACCCATATCAAAAAGAAAAAAAACCCTCTGTGATACGGTTTGTCAAATACAATAAACATTCTAACTATGAAAACCATTGTAGAGAAAAATTGTTGTTGTACGTTCCGTTCGATGAAAACGAAGAGACATTAAAACATAACTTCTCTACATGGGAGACTGTGTATGTTGCGTCTGAGACTATAGTGCACATCAATGAAGCTAGATTTACCTACAATGTTAATCCAACATGGGGTGATCTAGAAGTTGCACTTAATGACCTAGAAAACCCTGGCGATCATGATGAGACATTCACAAACTAAAAAACAACCAGAACTCCTTCCAAGTCCTATGACTTACAAGCGGATTTGCCTCATCCTTGAGTAGATGGAAGTGAAAAACGTATCAATCTTGGTTTTCAAGTGACAAAACATCATTTCCTAATTGAAAATAATGAATACCACAGAATAAGACGTATGTTGAATCACAAACAACAAACAATTCTAAAGGACATTGGTCTTAAAAAATGCTTGAACATGGACAATCATGTGCACTTGTTCCTTATAGGCGGAGCAGGAACATGCAAGACATTCATAGCGAAGGCACTGTTCCAAATGCTTATACGAATCTATGATTCAAACAATTCCTCTGATCCTATGAAACCAAAGGGCCTAATAGTTGCATATACAGGAAAAACTGCATATAATGTTGGTGGAACAACAGTCCACTCTGCATTTTTAATGCCTTTTAACAAGTCACAGTTTCTTCCACTTAGCAAGGAAATGTTGGATACATTATCTAAGCTTTATGAGGAACTCCAACTTGTCTTTATAGATGAAGCATCTTTGATTGGGAGTCGGTTATTGTATTCCATTGACAACCGACTAAGAAGCATAAAACATGTGCACACGAAATACTTTGGAAACATTGACATGTTCTTTTGTGGAGATCTTTACCAGGCACAGCCCATCCAAGATTCTTTGATATTTGAACAACCTACCGTTAACATGGAAACAGTCACCCATGACTTCTAGAGAGACAATATTAAATTCTTTGAGTTGCATACTACAATGCGCCAGACAAATGAAACATTCATTGCAATTCTGAATAGAATGTGCACAAACAACCAAACATATGATGACTTAACCTATATCAATTTGAGGTGCTTACGGCCTACACCAACAGACCCAACGTTCCCTTACCCATTCTACAGAAATAAGGATGTTGCAATGCATAACAGCCACATGCTATCGCTCATGCCTAGAGACGACATCATCATTAATTCAATTGACCTGGAAGAAGACAACCATGGAAATGTGCCACGTCATGAACATTCAATCACTTTACCTTTACAACTTGTCCTCAAATTAGAAATGTTGGTTGAAATATATGCCTGTAACTATGATTCACAGGATGGCTTGGTCAATGGTGCAGATGGAATACTCAAAGGCTATACGAAGATAGATAAACTCGATGTCATTTGGATTAAGTTCCATGAACCGCATATAGGCAAGCGACAAGCAAGCAAGTTGTCTTATCTATATAATTCAAGCACTAGAAGCAATTGGACACCTATTTTGCGAATATCGAAGCCAATATCGACATCAGCAAAGATAGGTCAATTGAAGATTCAAAAACAGTTTCCGATTAAACTTGCATGTGCACGTACAGTCCATAGATCACAAGGACTAACACTTGATAATGTTGTATTTCAGCCTGCTGGAATTCAGATTCATGGACTTGTATACACAACATTGTCCCGTGTCAGAAGCATAGACTCCTTGTATCTACTAAGTCATCTTACAAAAGATAACTTCAAAGTGAAACATAAAGTTGATATTGAAATGGAACGACTCAGGACCACCGCAAAATGGAAACTACACTATGATTATCAATCCATACAAACAAATTTATCTGTATCAACTCTCTCGCTGAACACATGCAACTTAAATGCACACATGGATGATCTACTAAATGACTATGATATAATGCAATCCGATATTCTGTGCTTGCAGGAAACACACATGGCATTATGCATGCAGAACAAACAATTCTCAAATCACACTTGTATATCAAGTTACATTACACATGGGGTGATGATACTCGTGAAAAAACATGTACTAATTTTGGACCATATACATATCGAAGAAAATAATGTTGAAGTGGTGCTTGCAAATTTTTTTTCCATGAAACAAAAGTTGCAATACTAAATCTGTATGCTGCTCCTCATGCAGCATTCTCCAACATAGTAGATGTTATTTCCAATGCATTGGGCCATTTCCATTTAAACGGACCCATTGTACTTGTAGGAGACTTCAACATTGACATGCTACAAAATAGTGGCAGAACAAAAGAATTGGAAAACTACATGTGCAAATACAGTGTCTACTTTCTTTTGAACAACACAAGCCATCTGCAAAATGCATTTATTGACCATGTCTGGTCGAATGTGCCCATTTCTCAAAACAATATGCTTATCTTAGACACATATTGGTCTGATCACGATACAATTGGTATTGCACTTGAATTATGAGATATACATCAAACATATTGCAAAGTCATATTTCTATGTTTCAAAGCATATTTGTATAGCTTGTTGCAAACAAAAAAAGAATTTTTTTTTATCCAGCTTGTTGGTTTTCCCTGATTTGTACACATACTGTTCTGGTGAGCATACAGTCGATGTTGTACTTGAATTATAAAATATACATTATGCAAAAAAAAAAAAAGGTACATCCTCCTAAAAGCTATTTGTTACTCTATTCATCTTATTCTATTTTTTTTTTGTAAATGTACATAGTACTTGCTTTTTTCTTTACATCTCAATTTATGTTCATATCCCTTTTGTTTTGTACTTTTGTTGATAGAAACAAATAGAAAAACTAGACGCCGCAAAGAACTCCTACCTAGAGATGTAGAGGAATCCATGCAAAGGTGCATTTTTTTCCTGCCCGTGTTCCATACTAAACATTTTTTTGTTTACTTTGTCTGTATTTGTCGAACTTGTTTGCAACTATGTTTTTTTTATATCTTGCATGTAGATCCCGCCAGCCTATAGGTCCGCCATCCAACAGAAATGCAATGTTGAGCCAGCCAACTCGCAAGTCCACTTGTCAATTTGTATATCGCCCAACTATGGGTGCTATTTGTAGGACACAGAACATTAGAGGCCCAATGTACAGCCCGCAAGTCCGCGATCCAAATAAGTGGCTAAGTATGGAATAAAGGATCTGTGCATTTTGGTATTATTGCTCGTTTCTGGGAGCTCGCCAACCCTAGAGTGTCTGTGTCAATTTTTATATCGCGGAAATCACTAGAAGTAGTATGTTGAGCCGACCAGCCTGCAAATCCGCTTGTCAATTTGTATATCACAAAATTCTGGATGCTATTTGTAAGGCACCGAACAATGGAGGCCCGTTTTTGACCCTGGCATCCATAAACTATACATGCTCTATAAAATCTCAGCCACCCCGCAAATCCGCTTGTCAATTTGTATATCGCGGAAGTGTGTGTGCTATTTGTAGGACACGAAACAATAGAGGCCTATTTTTTGAGCCCGCCAACCCAAGAACCCGCGTTCCAGAAAATGACCAAGTATGGAATGCGATATCCGTACATGCTATATAAACTCTCATGTCCATACTTTATAAAGATACATCTTTAGTTTTGCCTGGTTTCTACACATACTGATCTGGTAACCACAGAGTTGGTGTTGCAGATGAATTATGAAATATGCACTGGGAGTTGGACCGAGCCCTTTGGTTTCCTTAGCCAATTTTATGCCCATGGGTCCCCCGCTACGCATTATCAAATTCTTGTTTCTCGTGTTCCGAGAAAGTGTACATGCTCTATAAAATCTCAGCCACCCTGCAAATACTCTTGTCAATTTGTATATCACGAAAGTCTGTGTGCTATTTGTAGGACACGAAACAATAGAAGCCTATTTTTTGAGCCCGCCAGCCCGAGAACCCACGATCTAGAAAGTGGCGAAGTATGGAATGCAATATCCATACATACTTTATAAAATCTCATGTCCATACTTTATAAAGGTACATATATAGTTTTGCCTGGTTTCTACACATATTGATCTGGTCAGCACACATTTGGTGTTGCACATGAATTATGAAATATGCACTGCGAGTCAGACCGACCCCTTTGGTTTCCTTAGCCAATTTTATGCCCGGGGGTCCCACAGTACGTGTTATCAAAATCTCGTTCCCCGTGTTCTGAATGTGCATCTTGCATCGAAAACTTGGTAATCCATGTCTATGCTCGCTGGTTCCCAGACGACGGAGTGGTAGATTTCATGTCCATCTACTCTTACGCCCGAGACTTCATCAATTTACAATTGGACCCGGACTGGAAGCTTGCGACTCATTTGCTAATTTTCTTAGATAATGTTAGCTATATAACATATATGTTATATGTTATACATGTAGACAATCACAATCTTGAACCCGCTAGTCCTAGAGTCCGTATGTCAACTTGTATATCACGAAACTCCTAGTGTTGTGTGGAGCACATAGGAAAATATAAGTGCAATGTTGAGCAAGCCAGTCCGAAGTTCGCCGATAAATTTGTATATCGCGGAAGTCTGTGTGCTATTTGTAGGACATAGAACAATAGAGGCCCAATTTTCATCCCGCCAGCCCGAGAACCCGCGATCCAAAAAGTGGCTAAGTATGGAATGAGGGATTTGTACATGCTCTATGAAATCTGCTATCCATACTTATAAAAGTACATAAAGGTACTTTATAAATCTGATATGCTTTGCCCAAAACTTCGGTGATTCGCAATTGGACCCGGACTCGAACTTGTGACTCATTTCATAATTTTGTTTAATTGAATTGTACAATATCAATATTTAATATTGATATTTTAGTACTTGAAAATAATGTTTTTAGATAATGTTAGATATATAACATATATGTTATATGATATACATCCTGCCAGTCCTGCAGTCCGTCTGTTTTTTAGCATGCCTGTCCGATAACCAACGATCCAAAAAGTGCCTTAAGTATGTAAATCCGCTTGTCAATTTGTATATCGTGGAACTCCGAGTGCTGCAGACCGATACAAGTGCAATGTTCAACCAACCAATTAAATTGTGGAATATCAAAATTTGTATATCGCGGAACTCCGATCCGTAAACAATTGGCATCCTGGGCCCGCCAACCCTGCAGTTCATCTGTCATTTTGTATATTGCGGAACTCCGCATATTGTTTGGAGGACACAGAACAATAGAAGTGCAATGCTCAACCCGCAAGTCCGCTTCTCAATTTCTATATCGCGCAAGTCTGGGTACTATTTGTAAGACACAGAGAAATAGAGGCCCACTTTTGAGCCCGCCAGCCCGTGAACCCGCTATGCAAAGACTGTACATGCTTCCCTTTGCTACGCTCCCTGAGAGCCTACACAAAGTCACACTTTTCATACTTAGCCACTTTCCCGCAATTATACAAACCCTCCGCTGAACTGCACCATCATGCCCTCTTATGTTTTACGCATTTTGCAGTCAACAATTCCAACTCATGCAGTTTCACCATTGGACACTCACCAGTTTCATCATGCAGTTTCAGACTTGGCCATTCCTTCCTTGCTTGCTCTTCCCCGTCCTCGTCACATTCGCACGTGTCCATAATAAGAAATAATGTTTATATATATATATATATATGTCTTGTTTCTAAATCTTTAATGCTAACAGGTCATCGTACAGGCACCATCTAAGCTGTCATTGATGCGCGCAAGGCTCGAGAAGTTCTGGCATTAATGCAATATTTGTAGAGGCTTTTCTTATCCCTTCCTAGTCTTAATTTCAAATACCATGGAATTTCATTCGCACGCCGCCAGCTTGGTTCCTTCACGAAACCTCCAATCCTTAAATGTTTTTCACCGTAACTGCCACCTTCACACTTCTAACTATGCAATAATTAAGCTTTACTTCTAACAGGTCACCATACAACAGACATAGATATTGTCATTAATGAGGATATTTTCCATTCGCACACATTGAACCAACGTTTCCGGGGGGTTATATTATCCCCTCTATTCCTTCATTTCAAGTAGCGTCTGGAGCAAACCAACGTTTTCATATAGTACTAGCAACAACTCCACAACAGTTTTGTAGAGATATAATGAACATCTTCCTCACGAGCTTCCCGTAGGGGAGGTGGAGCATCCCGAAATTCTCCCAAAATTTACAGTGAAAACATGGATCTTGACGCTGATCTGGATAGCATATTCTACAACCTTGATCAGCCTGGAGACACAATTCACCATGCCTACTCAATGGACATGGTTGATACCGAAATTTTTGACGAAGATGAATCCTTCGTATTCCAGAGTGTTGTTTTTGAAAGTGAATCAAAAAATTAATCACTGAAAAGAGAGATGTAAAAAATAAGAAAAAAAAACATCGTTCAGAACTTGACCTTGCTAATATGCAGGCGTCTAAAATCTCTCAATTTCACATGGCAATCAAAGATGCTCTTCATGATTCTATTTGAGTAATTGAGGGCGAGAATGCCAGACTAAAGAACCAGATTAAAGAATTAGAGGAAGCTTTGTTTCCTATACCATTGCCTGGCAGTCCTTTGGAAATAATCATGCCTGTGACTACCTGCACCCCTGTAGCAAATCTAAAAGGCTCCTCTAGCTTCCTTGCATCCTGTGGAGGATATGTGGAGAAAAATATCAACAAAAGAATGGAACTGATTACTAAGGCATGGGAAACATCACAAAATATGGATTCCCTGGGGAGCAGAGCACATAACTTGCTCCAACTTCTGCAGACGGATTTAAAAAATGAAGAAACTTTCTATTTGCACACGGTCATCCCTTTTGCCTTTCATGTCAACAACATGCCAGACATGACAAGAAGACAACATGATCTACCATCCAAAAAATGGCTCACTCAATTAGAAGCATGCTGGAAAGAGAAGGTGAAGAACCTATATCTCATTGTCCAATCATGTGAGCAAGCAATACCAAAGAAAGAAACATTATTCACAAAGCTCACCAAAATAGAGTTAGCAGGAAAGACAAACAACTTCCAGGACCCCAGCTTAATCGTCAACTCACTGGCATTAACTAAGCAAGCTTTCAATAAACAAGTTGAAAATTTTAAGGCCTCGTCTTTAGAATTTTTTTATAGGATTCTTGAATATCATGAAGAAGAGGTGGACAACTGGCTAGTCCGGTATTCGGTATAGAATGGAGACATTCATCAGGCTCTGTGTAATCTTTCTATTGATTTAAACAAATTAGAAAATGAACTTTTCAGCATTAAAATCCATAATGACATCAACGTCGCCCCCTTGAGAAGCTATATTGAAGAGAACTTGAAGTGGGTTGCCGACGAAATCCAATAGGAAAATGCATAAATCCTTTGTTTATCAATCCACTTATTCAAGCAGGCCGGCGACAAAAACCAACAGGAAAATGCATCAACAAGCAATTACCACAATTACTTATATGTACCATGCCTGTAAGTGTATACTGATAGTCATTTCTTTATCAATCCAGTTATTCCACCTTTTCTGAGTAGATGTCTATAGCCAAAAACTGATATCTTCCCATTTCTACTTTTCAGGTATTACACTCTACCGTGTCCAATTTCTTCTTTCCACAGTTCTATTTCTTGTACATATTTCTCTTATGGTCCGCGGGAGCCCCAATCCCAGTCTATATGACAAACGCATTTACATTTCCAGGGATATGTAACAAACTACTATTTTTTTTCATATATTCCAAATAAAACTATTCTTTTGTCTCTTTATATATTTATGTATTCCTAGATTTTTATTTTCAGTTATGTTGAATGTGAAGACATTCTGTTTATTATATCTCAATTCTCTTTTTTTCTGATGCATATTTTCTCCTGCCTGGTCATTTTCAAAATTAAGTATGAGATAAATCACTCACTCAAATTCGAGATATCATATTTCACACACACACATACATATATGTGTGTGTGTGTTTCTTTAAATTTCCAAAAATATGTAACACGTTTTATTATTTTTTTTATATTAATGTCACAAAATTGTGTTTACTACTCTTTTGCTACTCACACGTATAGAGAGTATGTCATTTCTTGCATCTTTACCACCTGTCCTTCACATTGGTTGCCACAAAAGCCCTTAAAATTAAAATAGTCCGCTTATCAATTTGTATATCACGAAACTCTAGGTGCTCTTTGTAGGCCATGGAACAACAGAGGCCCAATTTTCAGCCCCAGCTCGAAAGCCCGCCATCCAAAAACTGCCTAAGTATGGAATGAGAGCTCTGTGCAAGTATGGAATGAGGGCTTTGTGTATGCTCTATAAAATCTCATCCCCATACTTTATAAAATCACATATTTCGTATGTATAAAAGTAAATCTCTACTTTATAAAATTACATATTTCGTATGTATAATTTATGTTGTCCAAGAATCTATAATTTGATAAATTTCAATTTCTTGTGTCCAGGAGCCTCTGTTTTAAAGAAAACTAATTCGAGAATGCTATTTTTTTTGTCCTTTTGTCCACCACCCTATGTAACATACATTAATACTATTTTTTTGTGCTTCTGTCCACCAGCATATGTAAAATGTATGTAAAGAAAACTAATTCGCAAATGCTAAATTTTTTGGACACGAGCCCCTTAAAATTCAAATAGTCCTCAAGTCCGATTGTCAATTTGTATATCGTGGAACTCTCACTGCTATTTGTAGGACACAAAACAACAAAAACCCAGTTTTCAGGTCCCTAGCCCGAGAACCCGCGATCCAAAAACTGACTAAGTATGGAATGAGGGTTCCGTGTATGTTCTATATATCTAGTTAATCAGATTACATATTTGGTATGTACAATTTATGCTGTCCAGGAACTTATAATTTCATAAATTTCAATTTCTTGTGTCCAGGAGCCCTTGTTTTAAGGAAAACTAATTTGGGAATGCTAGTTTTTTTGTGCTTTTGTCCACGAACCTATGTAACAGACGTAGGTCCTTAAAATTCAAATAGTTCGCAAGTCCGATTGTCAATTTGTATATCGCGAAACTCTGGGTGCTATTTGTAGGGCACGAAACAACAGAAACCCAATGTTTAGCCCACCAGCCTGAGAACCCGCGATCCAAAAACTGGCTAAGTATGGGGTTCTGTACATGCTCTAGAAAATCTCATCTTCATATTTTATAAAGGTACAAATTTCGTATGTATAAAAGTAAATATCTACTTTATAAAATTACATACTTGGTATGTATAATTTATGCTATCGAGGGACCTATAATTTGATAGATTTCAATTTCTTGTGTCGAGGAGCCCCTGTTTTAAAGAAAACTAATTCATGAATGCTATTTTTTTCATACTTTTGTCCACCAGCCTGTGTAACAGACGTCAGTACTATTTTTTTGTTTTTTTGTCCACCACCGTATGTAAAACGTAGAGAAAATTAATTCAGGAATGCTAAATTTTTTGGACACGAGCCCCTTAAAATTCAAATAGTGCGCAAGTCCGATTGTTAATTTGTATATCACGGAACTCTCGGTGCTATTTGTAGGGCACAAAACAACAGAGGCCTAGTTTTCAGCTGGCCAGCCCGAGAACCCGACATGAAGATTCCGTGCATGCTCTATATATCTACTTAAACAAATTACATATTTGGTATGTATAATTTATGTTGTCCAGTAACCTATAATTTGATAAATTTCAATATCTTGTCTCCAAGAGCCCTTGTTTTAAACAAAACTAATTCAAGAATGCTAGTTTTTTTTGTGCTTTTGTCCACGAACCTATGTAACAAACGTAGGCCCTTAAATTTCAAATAGTCAACAAGTCCGATTGTCAATTTGTATATCGCGAAACTCTGGGTGCTATTTGTAGAGCACAAAACAACAAAATCTCGATTTACAAACCGCTAGCCCGACAACCGACGATCCAAAAATTCAAGTAGTCTGCAAGTCCGGTTGTCAATTTGTATATCGTAGAACTCTCGGTGCTATTTGTAGGGCACAGAACAACAGAAGCCCAATTTTGAACTCGCCAGCCCGAAAACCCAGAATGAGGGTTCCGTGCATACTTTATATATCTACTTAATCAAATTACATATTTGGTATGTATCATTTATGTTGCCTACGAATCTATAATTTGATATATATCAATTTCTTGTGTCCATGAGCCCTTGATTTAAAAAAAACTAATTCGGGAATGCTAGTTTTTTATGCTTTTGTCCATGAACCTATGTAACAGACGTAGGCCCTTAAATTTCAAATAGTCCACAAGTCCAATTGTTAATTTCTATGTCGCGAAACTCTAGGTGCTATTTGTAGGGCACAAAACAACAGAAGCTCAATTTTCAGCGCGCCAGCTCGAGAACTCGCATGTTCTATATATTTACTTAATCAAATTACACATTTGGTATGTATAATTTATGATGTCCAGGAAACTATAATTTGAGAAATTTCAATTCCTTGTGTCCAGGAGCCCTAGTTTTAAAGAAAACTAATTCGGGAATGTTACTTTTTTTATGCTTTTGTCCATGAGCCTGTGTAACAGACGTAGGCCCTTAAATTTCAAATAATCCACAACTTTGATTGTCAATTTGTATGTCATGGAACTCTAGGTGCTATTTGTAGGACACAACAACAAAGCCCAATTTTCAACGTGCCAGCCTGAGAACCCGCGATCCAAAAACTGGCAAGTATGGAATTTCATTCCCATACTTTATAAAAGTACATATTTCGTATGTATAAAAGTAAATATTTACTTTATAAAATTACAAATTTAATATGTATAATTTTTGCCATCGAGGAACCTATAATTTGATAAATTTCAATTTTTATTGTGTCCACGAGCCCTTGTTTTAAAGAAAACTAATTCGAGAATGCTAATTCTTTTGTGTTTTTCTCCACGAACATATATAACAGTCGTTACTACTATTTTTTGGTGTTTTTGTCCACCAACGTATGCAGAAAACTACTTTAGGATTGCTAAATTTTTTGTGTCCAAGAACCTTTAAAATGTTAATACTTTTTGATAAATTTTGAGAAAAAACTAATTCGAGAATACTATATTCTGCATGAAAACTACATGTACTTCAACTTCTTATAGAGGTGTCTGTACTAGGTCGCATTTATTCTCATTCCAACCTGGTAGGAACTACGCTGCCATAAAACACTTGTTATATAAATAATTTTTTTTTTTATTAAAAAGTAGAGGAGATAAATCTTTAAAAAACAACATTTTTAAAGAGCATATTCTCAAGCGTATGCGGTTCAAATTAAATCGCCTCTTTCCCAACCCGAACGCATCCTAAAATACATTTCCACGTTGAAATACTGGCCTTCATGAATGAAGTACCTATGATATCTCCGCAACGTTCTTCTTCAATAGCTCAATGTCAGCTCTAATTCCAAAGCTTAATCCCAATTTCAGGCCATGGGAAAAGATTACACATTCCTCCATGTCCATTCCTGCTCTTGGACACCCAAGTCGTTCTTCTTCCAAGCCGAAGCTTCAGTCTTCTCCAATAATCTCTTCGCTAAAACTCAACCTGCATGGTTATATTCCATGGCTTGTCAGAAAAGGCCAAACCCATTTCATTCCTCACTTATCTTCAAATGGGTCTGTTTTCACCTCCCCACCGGCATTTGAGCTTGAATTGGGCAGGCTTCTAGCACTGATACCTGATAGAATGCGGTCAATACTGAATGGACATCCAGAGCTTGAGCAGCTCATTGAAATTGTGATGGACTTGGGGAGAAAGCCTCTTGCTCGCTTCCCTTCCGGAGATTTCATAATTTCCACGGACACTGTTACATTCCAGGACCTGGAGCATGCTATTTCCCTGGTAATTCATGTTTTCTTCCTTCTCTTTGTGTTTTCTTTTCTTCCTTCTCCCTCTGTTTTCTATTATATAGAAAAATTTACATGCACCCTCCCACACATATAGCAGAAAAACCCACATGCAACCTACAAGATATTACGCAGAGGAAGCATGGTAAAACCTATTTCCCTGGAAGGTCCAAATAAAGACACAGAAATATGCGAGGCTGGTTATACTTCAATAGTTTTATTTATAGGCGCTTCTGCAGGCAAGGTGGAGATATCTGGGAAATTTGAACTTTGGTAGGGCGAATAATAACACCCCACTTCACTAACCAAGCAATCCCTCGTTATTGACCTTTGAAGTTTCTTATCATTGCGAGTAGGCTCTTCATACACTACACCCTCTATAATAAGGATGATTTTATAGCCTTTTTGTCATAGCTTCGCTATTTCATTGATATGTTGCTTACATAGAAAACTAGGGCCTTCCTTCACCAGGTTCCACTCTCTACTTGCAATTTTTGTGTGAATAATCCTAGCACTTCAAAAACTCTATCAGCAAATATGCATGGGCAGATTTTGTGTTAACACACCTCAAAGCCAACTTCTGGATTGACAAGGGTTTTGGTACAGGTAATGCCCTACAAACCAATGACTGGTCACAAACCGTGTTCTGTAGCAGTGGGGAAAGCCCATGTTAATTGGTGGATTAGTGCACAATCTGAAATGATATGTGACTGCGTTTTAGTTGTTCTTGCTATCTTGGTTCATCCTTCATGTTTGGCTCTGCGTTCAAGTTTAATGGTAGCCTTTGTCTATCCTATTCTTTGTTCGTTTTAATGACTTTTAACTTATCAAGACGTTTAGGAAAAGATCTTCAAGTCCGTATTTCATGGAAACTAAATTACATCAATAAAGTTCATTTATTATAATAGTTGACTTGTCTTCAGCTATGCTCATTTTGACTTATTATGTCTGGTCCCTGCACATTATTTTTCGTTGTTCAATTGAAAATAAATGGATTTATATTCTATGCCTTTCATCTATGTACAAGAATAGGAAAATGCATATAGCTGTTGTCTATCATTCTCTTTGACGTTGCTTTCCATGTTCCTAAACCAGAAGTGAAAATGTCCTTTTAATGTTGAAGTGACATGTAAAATTTTTAATGGTGTCCCCTAAAGACACAAAGTATATGTAGAATTAGTGCAACTGAACTCATCTTTATTCCTTTTGCAGGTTGGTGACTTTGCAGACGATAATCGTGCGGGCATTGATCGTTCTTTGCATCGTATTAGTGCTATTCGAAATCGTAGGGGATGCATTATTGGCCTCACATGTCGAGTTGGTCGGGCAATATCTGGAAGTGCGTATATGGTTCGGGACTTGGTTGAGGGTGGGGGTTCTCTTTTAATTATAGGACGTCCAGGTGTTGGGAAGACCACTGTAATTAGGTACATTTTCTTGCCAATTTTGCATTATTCGTTTTTAGACCCACCCATTTTATGAATAAAATTCAGGTCTCATGATGCATATTAACATTCTGCACTTTTACTACTATGTCACAAAGTAGGTTGCTATTGCCATTTTGTTCCAGTTTTACTATTATGATATAAGCATCAAGTTAGTTGCAATCTTGTGATATGGGAATGTTGAAAACTTGTGATATGGTCATGTTTTTTCTTTTT